>MU390309.1:41425-174632 GCA_022578715.1 Nemania sp. FL0916 | reverse complement strand
TTAATATTAAAAAATCCGAGTTTTATATAATAAAAACGAAATTTTTAAATTATATTATTAATATTAATAATATATAAATTAATTTTAAAAAAATAAAAATAATAAAAAATTAATAAATTTTATATATTATTAAAAATATATAATTTTTTTTAAAATTTTATAATTTTTATTATAAATTTATAAAAAAATATAATTAAATTACGTTATTTTTAAATAAATTAACGAGTAAAAATATATTTTTTATATAAACGTAATAATATAAAAACACTTTTTAAAAATTAAAAAAAATTATAATATTAACTTCCGTGTTAAAATATTACGATTACGTATTTTTTACTCGCGTTAAAACCGACGTATTAAATAAAATAATAATAAAAATATTATTATAATTATATAAAAAAAACTAATATTTAATAATTTATTATTTTAAAATTATATACGATATTAAGTTAAATTACGAAATTTTTAATAAAAAATATTAATTATTATTTTAATATTTAAAAAATAATATTTCGAACTAATAAAATTATAAAAATTAAACTTTTTTATAATATTAACAAATTATAAAATATTAAAATTTTTTAATTAAAAACAACATTTAAATTTTAAATAAACAAAATAAGTAGTTTTATTTTCCGAGTATAATTTTTTAATTATATACTGATTAAAAAAAAACGTTATTATTAATATTTTATTTTATAAATAAAAAAATTTAGTTATTAAAAAAAACAAATTAAAAATTTAATACTATATAGTTATATTTAAATTATACGATATTTTAGTTTTCGAATAAATAAATAATAATATATCGGTTATAATAATTAAATTAAAATTAATTTTAAAAAACTAATTAATTTTTATATTTTTTAAACAGTTTTTTTTACGAAAACTATTACGACCCCGGTATAAAGATTTATTAATAAAAAATTCGGAAAAATATAATTAAAAACGTTTAAATTTTAAAAAATAAATTAATTTATTTTAAAAAACGATTAGTTATACTCGATATATTTATTTTTCGAACTCGAATAATATAAAAAATATACGATTACGTTTTTATAATTTATTCGGGAAAAAAAAAACACGTTAATTATTATTAAACTAATATTAATAATTAAAAACCGGAAATAATTATAATATTTATATAATTAATTGTTTAAAATATCGACTAGTAAAAATTCTACGTAATAAAACGTTAAATAAACTAATTTTAATCCCCGTTTTTAACCGCGTTTAAAAATATTTAATAATAAATTTTAAATAAATATTAAAAAATAAAAAAAAGTTTAATAACGTATTAATAATAATAAACCGATTAAAAAAAATAATATTTTATATTACGGAAATTATTATAAAAAACGCGGTATAAATATATTACGAAAAATTTTTCCGTGTTTTCGGAATTTTTATTTTTATAATTTCCGACCGCGGTTTTTAATTTATTTCCGTTTTTATAAACGAATTTAACAAAATTATAAAAATAAAATACGTATTTATTTTGTTTAAATATTACGAAACTATAAAATAAACCGAAATTATAAACGAATATTTAAATTAACAATTTTAATTTTATATAAATTATTATTAAAACGATTAATTTAATAAATTATTTATTATAAATTATATTTAAACGGTTTTTTTATATAATTCGACTAAATTATTATTATATAAAATTAAAATAAAGTTTTTTATATTATTTTATTTCGATTAAAAAAATAAAATAATAAAAAACGAGTTAAAAAATATGTTTTTTTTAAAAACGTTTATTATAAAAAAAAGTTTAAAATAAAGTAATTAAAATTAAAAAATACGTTAATATAATTATTAAAATTATAAACCGAGTTTAAAAACGTATAATAAACTAAGTTAATCAAAATTAAAAAAAGTTAAATTTCGATATAAAAAATTTTATATTTATAATTAAAAAAAAGTAAATTTAAAAAATAAATTGTTTTTTAAATAAATTAAACTTTTTTTTAATTTAATAATATTTTAAAATATTAAAAAAAATAATAATATATATATTTTAAAAATGTTTTTATTATAATAAATAATTAATAAATATTATATTAATCGATTACGATTATATTTTAATAATTTTTATTAAGTTAAATTTTAAAAAATTTAAAAAAAAAATTACGTTAAATAATAATAACGAATTTATAATAAAAAAAGTCCGGGTTTTTAAGTTTTATTATTATAAATTATAATATTAAATTAATTAAAAAAAAACGTTAATAATAAATAATATTTTATAATAAATTTTAAAAATAATATAAAGTTTATTAACAAGTTTTATAAAATAAATTTTAACGTAATAAAATTATTAATACGTTTATAATAATAATTAAAAATTATAAAAAAAAATAAATTTAATAAAAATTATTTTAATAATAATTTTTTAATTATTAAAAAAATAAGTGTTAAAAAGTGTTATTACGTATAATTTATTTTAAAAATATTTAACCGAAAATTAAAAATTTAAACCGGTTCGAAAACAAGTTATTTATTTTTTTAAAAAAAGAATAATTATAATAAATCGTTAATTTAATCGTTAATTTAATTATAATTATAATTAATATATAAATTTAATTATTAAAATTAATTATACTTATAAATTAAACTAGATTAAAATTAACAGTTAAAAATAAAATAAATAAAAAAATAACGGACCGTTAATAAATAAAAAAGATTTTATAAACTTGTAAATATTTTACGCGTTTAAATTACGTAGTTTATTTTTTTTTTTTTTAAATTATTATTTCCGTACGAAAATAAAAATCTTGTTAAAAAAGCTATTTTATAACTTTATTAAATAACTTCTTTATAATAAAAATAAAACTTTAACTTTAAAAAAAACGGAGTTATTTATTTTATAATTAAACAACTTATTATTTAAATCGTATAAATTATTATTATAAGTTTAAATTCTTCCGTTTTTACTTTATACGTTTTATTTATTATTATTATATTTATTATTATTACAGTTATTATTGTTATAATTATTATTATTATTATTAAAAACTTTTAAACTTATAAGTTATATAATTAAATTAACAAGACTTTATTTTTTAAAGTAATTATTAATTAAATTTAATAACGTTCTTTATATAAACTTATTTGTAATTATTTAATTAAACGAGTTATTGTTTTAAGTTTTAAGTTTTAAGCTTTATTATAAAAGGTTATCGTTTTTTAAAAAGTTAAACTTTAAAACAATTAAAACTACGCTTATAATTATTATTAAAACTGTTATTAAAAGCCCTTTCGACTTAAAAACTACTTTATAAACTATATACCACGCAAGTGGTTTTATTATTCCTGTTTATTTAATTAATTATTTCGTTTAATCCGGAATTAAAAAACTGTTTATTAATTTTACGAAGTTATAATTTTAAAACGCCGAAATTAACACTTGTTATTAGTTTAATAATAATAAAACACGAAACAATAGCCCTAGCTACGCTACTTGATAACTAAAAAAAAATTTAACAAAATAAATACAACTGCCGGAAACGGGCCCGGTTGCTTAATCTCGCGGACAGCGCAAGTTATTAAACAAGACTAAGTTATTAGCAAGTTAAATACGACTGCCGGAAAGGGCCCGGTTGCTTAATCTCGCGGACAGCGCAAGTTATTAAGCAAAACTAGTTATTAGCAAGTTAAATACGACTACCGGAAACGGAGCCCGAAAAGGTTGCTTAATCTCGCGGACAGCGCCAGTTACCAACCAGTTCATAGTTTCTTATTTTTACGACTAGATCTAAGGGGATCCGTTGATCTAAAGGGATCTTTTGATCCAAAGGGATCCGTTGGTCCAGAGGGATCCTTTGATCTAAAGGGATCCGTTGATTCGTGCTCGACCCGATCGAGACAGCAAGGGAGGACTATTTGGAGTGATCTAGAGCCCAGAATGTGGCTTCTAGAGCCTATAGCGAGGCCTTTAAAGCCGGGTGGTTTGCCAGTCTTTTTTTTTTTTCTAGACCGAAGGGTTTAAAAGGCTACGGTTCGAAGCTTGGTTGTATTATTATTGTTGTTCTAGTTGTTCTAGTTGTTTTAGTTGTTTTTTTTGGTTTATTCGAAGGCTTCGGGGACGAACCCTTCGAATAAAGGAGGTGTGTGACAGAGCGAGTGGCTTAGCCAAGCCCACAAGCCACTTTGTGGCTTGTGCCACCTATAAACTGCTAGTGTGCAGAGATTTCTTAGACTTAAATTCTTCACCTTTAGTACTTCAGTTATAATAGCTGGCTGTTGCCAACCTTCGAGATAGGGCCAAAGGCCCTATCTATTCATTTATTTCAGCTTTATATATAGGATATCTATGCGTTCCATCTTAATATTCTGAAGGAAATTAGTTTTTGCCAGACAGTAAATAAACACACGGGATCCACATTTTCCACATTCAGTTTTAGCAAGTGTATGGCCTAGATAATAAGTGATAAGTACCTAAGTACGACTAACTTCTGAATTGCCTACGACATCTTCTACTAATGAGAAAGTTGAACTAACGAGGACAGGTACGGAGGGATAACCGCCCCCTGAGAAACATGGGTCCATTCACCTCCGAATTCACCGTACGATTGTCAAGCTTCCTATCATCGATTGAAACTAATGTGTCGTACAGAGGAATTCGGCTTAGGTAAGAACTCAGCCCTGATGTTGAAATATAAATCTCCGACTACTACCTACCGGCAGTTATATCTTTCCTAAGGGAAACTCTTTCTAAAATTGGAGCGATCGAGATCCACCGATCTTCCGGTCTTCTCAACAATATTTCGAAGCCTAGACGTACACGGTCTGCCTTCCATGGTAGCACCGCCCCCTCGGTATCAATCATCATCACAACATACTGTTGACCCCTTCGGAAACTTCAGGGATCAATTAATCGATCTATTAAGCTCTGTGCTACAACCTAGCCTAATTTTTCTTCTAGAACAAACTTTCAGTCATCTTTTAACGCCTGAGTTCTTTACACTTGCAGCATTGAACTCCAGCGGTGGGCCGCGTGCTGATTTTATGAGTGAACGACTCTACGTAGTAGCATGTTGCATTGTAGGTTAGGATTATGTACCTAGAAATGAATGTTTTTTATTGTATTATATGAACAGTGATTGGCCGGAGTACGAAATTCCGTACACAAAATTTTATGAAGTTCCACGTCCTTGATATATCACAGATATTTGATGGAGCGCGCGAGGCACACCTCGTCATGTGCCCTCATCACCCACCATCACGTCGTACCGCTCTGGACTCTAAGACATAACACTGACAGTAGCCCAATAGTAGGCCTTAGGCCTTGTGCTAGGTTAAATTTATTTACCTCTTCGCGATCACATTTATTATTTCATAGGCTGGGAAGCAGTAGAATTCAGGTTCTACAGCCCATTGAAGGTGTGCAAGAATACCCTTGCGCTAGACATTATATTATGCGCCATCTGTGGTGCAAGGGATGATGGTTCTTTCTATCATTGGTGCCCTCTACATCATTGCTTTCTAAAAACGAGATAAGAGACCCGAGTTCCATTTTACTCTCTAATCTTGGCATTCTCAGCTAATTCCCAGGCATTAGAAAAGCTATAGAACGGTATCCGATCAGACACACTGTGGTAGTAGTATCCCAACTGTATCTCGACCGCTTACGGTGTATTATTGTGAGTAACTCGGATGCCTATCTCGCTCCAATACTAGTGAACTGATATCCTAAGTTCATAGACAGCTACGACGGCGCGCCATCTCACTACCCTTACTTGTAAGGCCTCCTTTCTTTGCGACTTGGCGTCGAGCAACACCCAACTCTTATACACTATCTCAACCCTCTCGACAAGCCATCGAACCCAGACAGGCCTATATCTCCTTACGACAAACACATCAGCGTCTCAAGGCATCTAGAATTCCTCGAAGCGCCCTTTGCACTCTATTCCACCCTTCGTCTCGCCGACGTCCGTTTGTTACTATCCTGTCAACTTGTCCTAGTACTGTACCATCATCATCTGCTAATCTAGAGCGATACAGAACGAAACAAACCTAAAAGTCAGAATTACATTATCGAACTTCTTGGGCAGCCCACGAGATTCACGGACATCGCCTACATCCTTCGAGACACTCCGAACCCCGAACGCTCGCCCCATTGAACAAGGAATAGAGGGCATATGGGGTCACATATTAGTTGGTATGAAGAAGAACATCTTCTTCCTACAAGCTATCTTGAAACCCGCCGAGGTTTACACGAGCTAGGAGGACCACAAGGTCCTCATACCTCACAACACCTGGCATCGAAGCCGCCAAAGGATTTGGTTTCCGCAGGTAGCTGTTGGCAATATATAATCAGGCTTACAGTCGTTTCCCTTGCCCAATTGAATGAGAGTCCGGCGCCAGTTGGAGTGTTGGATTGGAGATTCGGCAAGGCTAAGAAAGGCAGTTGTAAGTGTGGCAAGGGGTGCACTGAGAATACAGGTTGCCTTGTCTAGGGTAGATGGTCGGCGAAAGCCATCTTAAGCACACCATTCATTAGATTTCTACTGACAGGAGAGGGGTCCGAAGGCGGTGTCTACTTAGGCGCAGACTGGTAAGATGTTGTCTGCCAGAGAGCCGTCAAGTCTTCTGGCCCGAGGCGATTGGTGTTCTACTTCGAGGAGTCGACCCGTCGACCTAGACTCAGATTCGCTGAGTCACTGAGTTCGTAGAGAGGCCTCTTAATGCTAACTTGCTTCGCTAAATGTCATCAAACACTGCTATTCCTCTAGAACTATCAATAATGCATCATTCTAAGGCAAAGCTACGTCTTCAGCGCTCGCTATGACTAGCAAATAGCGTTGCTGCCTTCTCTGCTGCCACTGCCTCGAGAGAAGGAAGCTCAGGATTGAGCTAGAATCATTTTCTTGTTACAATATGGAGAGATGTTCCTTCGGTGTAATGAATTGGTTCCTGCTGAGTTAGGTAACTAGTCGGTACATTTGGAATACGTGGCAGATCAAAGGACAGGTAATTATATGTTATGATTTTAATACTTTTCCTAAGGCGCAAGGGGAGTCTTTGTGCCCATACACTTGTGAACCCGACCAAATACGGCTTTCCAACCTTAAAGCAAGGCTACTACAACTATATGCAGTAAATTTGCAGATGTATTGTTCCCTTGAATTCAAGTTTTGAATCCTATATCTTCTTCTGAGAGGTATCATGAAACATGCACGCGAAAGACTCACGTAGAAGCCGTACTAGTAGTTGTTGATGAGCTATCTATTCACTCCGTGAATAACCCCTCGTGCAGCGCTGTCCACAAGTCAAGTGATCCACTGACTGCCTTGGAAGTAAATTAACAATTCAAACAAGTACAGTTTATTAAGTATTACTGTTGTACCAGTATTCGCGTTATTGTGTAAGAGGAGGTGGGTGGAAAGGCTTCCTGCGTTCCGCTTTTTGGGATTAATAATTAAATAAACAATTCAAACAAGTCAAAGACTTAAAAATAAATTAGGAATTCAAGTCATGATGTTTTATTAGACTTGGTACTTGCTACCGTAATTACCTCGGCTAGATTTTTAGATAAGTCTTTGTCAGTACTCATTCTAATCTAATCTATAGATAAGATTAGATTCGCTACTTAGTCTATAGATAAGAGATTTTTCAATAAATCTAATCTCATCTATTGATTAGATTACGATAAATACTGATAATCAAGAAACCACCTGGGCAGCCCAAGTCAGTCAAATAAGCAGTATATTTATACAGTAAGGCAGTCAAAGTTAGTCGAAGGGTGAATACTTGACTGACTTTGCTTGTGAACAGCGCTGCCCTCGTGGGCGGTTCTGTGAGTCTACGCCTTTTCGCATCTCCTGCGGCTAGTATGGGCTAGATTGGTATCCTGTGTCTATACAACCTCTATTTACCTAAATGCTGTAGGTAATTATAAAAGGTGTTATATAACCTCGCTGATTAAACAGTAGAAGTCATTTACAGATGGAAATTTGAGAGTCTTTGGGTCTATCCTTGATCTATTTATCTGAGGGGGGGGACTAGTACGAAATTAAATGGATACCTAGGGAATTATCACAATGAGAGCTCAATAGCATAGCTGAGTTATTCCTGTGCTCCCAACAGGATCGTTTTGGAGTTGATATCTTCCAAAGATCTTATCATTTGCACACTACATATCGTAAGCTGAAGTTGAACAGATACTGAAAGTAGATAAGTGAGCGGATTCCACAGTAGACAAGCTGCAGGATAGTTGAACTGTTCCATCAAGCGGACTCCCAATAAATGTCGCCTCCATGTACTGTTATGTTATGGCCCATGTCGTTTAGAGTCTCGACAAACGCTTCTTGACATACTTTTCCAGATTGTATTGCTAAGTCCGCTGCATTGAAAACCCCTTCCTCAGGGCTATCCGCGAACGGCCTGGAAAGCAAGGTCTTGCAATGCGGATTAGCGCCTTGTCTGAGTAGCCAACTCATTGTTTCTGTTGCGCCACGAGAGGCAGCATAGTGTAACGGCGTCCACCCGTCGTTGTCTACAAACTCAATGGCATCAAGCTGGCCATTACGGAGGTCAAAAAAAGCCTTCAACATGGGTAGATTGTTCATCAACGCCGCCACATGTATTGGGTTCCCACCCCATCTTGTCACATATCGATCTGAGCAGGATGGGGCTCCTATGCGGTGAAGATGGTGAAAGTCTTCAGGTGTTCCATACGCTGCACATCTATGAAGTGCAGTCCACCCTGCTGAGTCTTTAACGTCATCGAACATAATGCAATTTTCAAACAGGGAAAAATATACGGTGCTTGATGTCTGCTTTCCTTCTTGAAACATGTAGTGAAATAGCGACCGCCCTACGGCGGAGGTGTACGTCGGGTCTGCACCTTGTTGCGCGAGAAGGCGGACAATATTCTGCCTATCCAAGGAAACTCCGTACTGTAGCGGTGAGCTATGGCTTATTAGTATTCATCACAGCGGATAGGGGAATGGGCGGCGGCAAAGAGTACACTTGGGGCTTCCCAGACGGAAGGTCGGGATCTGCTCCTTCTCTGAGTAGAAGCCGCACAATCTCTTCGCAGTCTCCATCGATGGCAGCCTGGTGCAAGTGAGCTTAATCTCATCTGATCAACGATAGCCGATATACGTACACGAAGAGGGGTTTCATATTCTAGGGTCGTGTCATTCGGCCCGGCGATTCTGGACTTGAGTAGTTGTCTAACTTCCTCGACATCACCGTTTCTACATGCATTAAAAATGGCCGCGTTGGAAGGCACCATGTTCCGTACTGATATGTTGAAAGGTATGACGGGCTGTCTACCGAAGAATGGTCGAAATAATTGAACAGTAAGCATATAGGAGTTGCATATATTGACTCGGCAGATGAGTGACTGCTGTTCGTTTCTTCCGCTCAATTTAGAGTATTCCAACACGATTATCCCTTGTGTTGACCAGGTCTTACGAACGGTCGGCTTGGAAGTGCGTGGTATTAGATATATCGATGGGCTTAGAGTTGGCATCATTCCTTGGCCAGGGAGATTGTTGGACGGGTTGGTCCCTGGAAGCAGAGGATGCTGATACTTTGGAAGGGCTTTTATTAGAGACTGGATATCAGAATCGATCAGGAGACTTAGATGGCTGTGATGTTATTCTAGCATTAGCAAGTATTTTCAGTGTCTTATGCTTGATAAAAAGATAACATCTTACATCGAATTCGAGAGAAGATTTGTGTTTAGACTTGTCATAGCTTGATCTAGTTGTCTCTCGAACTCCTCGAGTTTTTCTTTCTTGTGCGCCAGTCTTATCTGCACCCAGTGTCGTGATATTGCACTATTCTGCCCACTGTCTACCTTTTCAGCAATTTTCAGGACGTCCCGAATTAGACCCAGCGTTTCCAAACAAGTTTCTAAGGAAGAGCATATGTTGTCGGATATTTGGCTATCCCATCCGGGTAATCTCCTCTGGTGTTTAAGCAGAGATACGATGCTTTTCGCGGTCGTATGGAGTTGGGTAATGCGGTTTTTAAGGCGGGACACCTCCGCGGGTGCATCTTGTATTGCATCGAAAAAAGCTTTGATACTGTAGGCACTATCTACAAGCTGCAGAGCAAGAGATACTACGGCAAAGCCGCTAGCTATAGTGCTGAGTGGTTCCATGAGAATACGAGTCGAGGCAGGTTGAAATGATACTTCTCTCGAACATTGAGAAGGAATTGGGTGCTTGAAAGCCTCGTTAGGCCGCAAGAGGGTTGAAAAGAACGGAACAGGGGGCATTGTGACCACGAGAACAAGATCCTGAAATTGAAGTGCACAAGGCAATGACGGTGTGTGGTACTGCATTATTCGAGCATGGTTGTTCTATACTCTGATCGTCTCTTATTCTACTGGTATCGAATCCATTGCGTACGGGGCAGTGTGCAGACCCGTTGAAGATATGCAGTGTCACTATGCGTCAGCCCCGGAAATTGGGTTGGCTGAAGAAATTGATGCCTTACAGGGTGTCTAGGTGTAAACACATAGGCATTGAAGAGATCGATTATCTGAGGAATGCTGGAGACGAATAAGAGTAACTATACGAAGTCTAAAGTTACCGATAGTACCTTATGTAGGTAATCATTGTGTTCAATCTGACTATGCTCTACATACTACCCTGTTATAAAGTGATACGCATGCTACAACAGACACAGTAACTATCACGTAAAAGGTGAGGCACTACAAAGAATAAAGCAGCGCAACGTAAAGTAGGGTTATGAAATGAACGTGAGTAAGAACCTGCCTACTCACAAACTACTAGTAGTAGGCCTCGGAAGTAGGCTGCGAAGAGTGGCAGTTCATAATTACTGAGACGTTGAAGAAAGAAAACCAACTATAACCGCTTGCGCTTCGCCACTCGCACTGTCTCGGTAAGTTGACGGCGCAAAATACAGTGTTTCAGTGTAAAGTGCACAGTAAAAGTACGGTGTAAAGGTGTAAGTTGTGCACTTCGTATACTAAGTACTTAAGGTAGCAAGACTACTTGTAAGCAAGTGTTAAATGCTGCTCCCGCACTGTATAAGCTGTCCCCCTGATCGGAGCTAACCACCGTCAGCAATATATCAGATTTTAACGTTCATCGGATGGACTTACTTCTAACCAGTAGCAAGTTGCTGATAATTTTATAGCTTGAGCAAGAGAGAATAACTGCAAGGCCACGGTATTGAAGTAGCGTTTAATGAGATACCTAGGTACCTATGAAGTTGTAGGTAGAAGACAGGAGACATGAATGAGCAGCCTCTTGTACGCCCGGCCCTTAATCAGCCAATCATGTGCACCATAAACCACTTATGGAACCCTGTGCCGTAGGAAGTGATTCTACTTTTACCACATGTGGCTTTCCGCAACTGGACACTGCTATATAACTCAAAACCGGATGTATGCGTTTATTCGGGCAGACATCGAATGTAAGTTATAGCCGCGTACGAGATAGGAGTGTTAATTGAACAATACCTTCTAATATTTTGCATTAACAGTGCGATCTTGATGGCCGACCGTACAGCGGGCTATAGCGACTGCACTGCTCACCTTGGCGTAGATAAATGTGCTGCACAAAGCTGCACTGCTGACACACGTACTTTGTAAATATATTACATAACGCTATCACGCAGCTTATAGATAAAGCAATAACGTTCAAGTTACTACCTTAGTAGCTTGTTGCACGAGTTTCTTCTGTGGCTTTATTACACAGCTTATGAATAAGACCTACAGCCCTTATTGTGAGGTTTTACGATAACATACTCCGTACTGCTATTCAATAACTGGGATGTGATTGGCTTTCCCCTCAGAATTCTCCTCTGACCCTTTTTCGATCCTACGGAGAAGCTAGGCCTTGAGGATATGATGTGATATAGGTAATCTGATGCTGCCAACACCAATTACATATGCACGTGCATGATACTATGTAGCGTACAGACGAAGCTCTGAAAGGAATATTGCGAATGAAGATCAGCTCGACGGTACAGCCACATAGTGCCCTCAGCCAATCATGGTCGAGAAACTCCTAGGAATGGCGCAAATGTGGGCGAACTGTGCGCATGCCGCATTAGCATCTACTCAACGGCATGATTCTGAGCACAGCTAGCGCCACAGCGTTGAGATTGCAACCTCATTGCAGTGCTGCTCGTTGATTACGTTAGGGTGGCGCTATCCTCGGTGAGAAAGCCACATCTGCCTCTTAACGGCGTAACGAAAACGTCGCGGATTGCACTATTCCGTGCTTTGTCTTGCGGTAGCCAAGTGGCTCAGTGATGATGCAACGCGCCGAGCCGCGCCGTACCGCGCCGAGTGGGCCAGAAAAGATGAGAGACTCATATTGGCATACAAAGTACATATAAGTGCTTAAGCACAGAGTACCGGTATCGGCAGTGGTAGTTCGCCGTCATAGCGGAGAATATCTTCAGCTTCCGCTATGAAGTGTAGACTAGGGTACATTACCGTATCTAATTTTCCTTCATTTGAATTTTTTCTTCCCACGGCACGTCATTGTTCTGTTCATTTACTCACCCACCTACTTTGTAGGCTGAACGAGAGCTTTCACAGGCGTCTAAGCTTGAAGCGTCCGCACTATTGATGAGACCCTTGTTAAGGCCACCGTAGCATACGGAGTTGGTGGTAGTGCTACCCATGTGGTGTAGCGTAGATCAGCGGATACTAAGTAGAATGACCCGCCGCTGATCTGCTCAGGGGGTTAGCGGGGGTTAGGCGGAACAGGCTTCCAAATTATCGTTCATGAATAGGCGGCATCGTCATAGGCGAAAATGGGACAAGGAATGTGATGTAGGTACAATGGTCTAAGTCCGGCACTTGGTTCAGCTCATAGACCCCACGATCACAGGGACGCCAGAACCTTGTTCTTGCTATGCCGGCGTAGCCCCCTTGATTAATTGATGTTATATCTGTTTAACGGTCGGTCTTAGGATGAAGAATGATTATACTACTGTAGTATACCGTAATCCGTACGTTAGTAGATAATAACGGTTAGCCAGAGCGTTAGGAAAGCACCAACGCTTTCGTAATGTAGGTATCTTAGAAGGCCTAAGCAATGCGGAACTACCAAAAATGAATGTATGCTTAATAGCTCTCGGCTCATAGGCCCTTTCACTACCACGCACGCCAAAGTCATCTTAGTAGTATTATACCTAGTCGAGGGACGTCCCGTCAAGGAAACTATTTTACAACCTAATCCCGACTGTGGCCAATCATATGCTCTACCACGTCGGTAGTCATATCTTAGCATTGTGAATGATTGCGCTAATGCACGGCCTAGTATACCCGCTGTTGACACTACTGCAGGAACCGGGTTAGTATGCATCGTTTATATCTAATTGCCATAATTCAGCCAGCTTCTGTATCGAGCAAAGTGAAGACGTAGGGCAAAGCAATTGTTCTTCTCATGGCTGGAATTCCAGGTCAGGTGGTGCCAAAGCAAATTCATTCATCTCCACGCATAGGATTGCGGTACGTCTACCGTACTGTATATCGTTGTTTATACCTACAGGTAGACCAGGATCGCAAAAACAGGACATCCAGCGTAATGAGTATTGTAGTATTGAGTGTACGTACTTCGTACAGAGTATTGTTGCCAGGATTCGAAGATCCAAAGAGTCTAACCCGGATGATCTACCAGGTACCGTACCGGGGTATATGCCCATCAGTGTGTATAGACAGGATCTACACTCAAGAGGGTTAGGTAATAAGTGTAGTGTCAACACACCCGTCACTGGCAGTCTGTATAGTGTGGAGCATAGAGACATTATGATATGCTGGTAATCCACTAACTATCGAGTTGCAGGGCAGGTAGTGTAGATCATGAGGATTCACGAATCCCAAAACAACAATATCATATCCAAGCGCTATTAGTCTCGAGCTGAATCGGTCTTGGCAGTTCGTCCCAACCTCGAGGCAGAACGAGAGCACTGATAATCTATGTTCGATAGTGACTTCATCAAGCATAAACTCGGGGAACGTCCACAGAGAAGATTCAAATCGGCGATAGACGGATGAATATATAAAGTAGGTATTCCTGCCCTCCTCAAGCTATTGTTTTTCATCATCATCACTCACACTATCAGATTCCGATCATCAACACTCTTTCAAAGCACACTTCTTCAGCTCAACTTTTTGTTGCTCAACTTAACGCTCTTTTGCTCAACATCTCAATCCATCATCAAGATGCTTTTCTCCAAGATCTTCGCCGCCGGCGCCGTTATGGCTGCCTCGGCTATGGCCGCTCTTACTCCCCAGCAGATTGCTGATGGCATCAAGCAAGTCACCAAGCTGTCTCAGGATCTTCAGGGTCCGGCCCAGAGCATCACCTTCGTGAATGCTCCTCTTATCCTTGTTGGAGAGGGTCCTTTCCCTGAAATCATCCGGGGCTTCACCCAAATCGTCAGCACTGCTACCACCATTACATCGGAGATGGATGGCACTCCCAAGATTACCGACCAGGCCGACGGCCAGCTTGTCTTCGATTCCTTCCGAGAGGTGAGTTACCACAATTTTATGACGCTACTGCTAGTAAGTATGTCGGAAGCCGAGGGAACTAACATTACTGTTTGCAGTTCGTCCGTGTTCACCAGGCCCTGCTAAACATTCTGATCGGAAAGGCTGGTCTTCTCGAAAACCTTCCCTTTGTTGGCCCCCCTGTCGCCGCTGTCCTCAGGTCGGTCGAGGCTGTCGTTGATGTAAGTCATTTCTATAGCCCGTTCGTCATGACAAAGCTAATCAGGCCTTTTCTAGTCTATTGCGTTTTTCCTGATCGACACGGTTCAGGGATTCACAGCTGATCTACAGGACGAAGCTAACTCTCTTGGTGCCACCCTCGATCTCACGATCCAGAAGTACCAGGGTCTCCAGATCTAAGTCCCGCCAATAGGATGCTATGGCAGAATGGAGATTTATAATACTTATGTCAAATATCTTTGGCGCTGCGACGGTCGAATGTTTTGCATATGACACCAAAAACCATAATATCTAATGTATTAGTCCTAATTGATATTACTCGAACATTGCATTTTCCCGTCCAAGTTTACGTGTGAAGCATAGTCACTTTGGTCAAATTGTCCGTAACATGCCTCTCCCAGCCTAGTCAAGTCGATCTAGCGGGAAGTAAATAGTGCGTCAGCAACTGCTAGGTATTCCAATCCCATTATCTTGATGGGCTAGAAACGCATACTATATGAGAATTTCTAGACGTCACATAAGAGAAGACCTATAGCAACAAGGTGACAAGACTTACTAATCGATTATAGCAGACCCCGAGATCGTCACGATTGGATGAATTGATGGTTGCCACCCACCATACTATCTACTGAACTGATAGATCACATTGAACCCCCAGTCACTGTCGGGTAATCCAACGCAAGGGCATCGCCATGATTACTGCTACCAGACCCCGAGGGCACTGACTGCCTTGCACCCTCTATGATGTACTGTATGGCCTATTTGTATTCTGTTTGATATAGCAAGTAAGCAAATCAAAGTGTCCAACTTATATATCAGATTCTGAACTCTTCTTCTGTCTAGGAGGCCGATACCTTCTCCGTTACGTACTACGAAATGTAGTGGTATCCGAAGAACGCCATGCAAAATCCAGCGGCGCAGAGAGTCACCATACGTTTCCCTGACCTTTTCAAGGGTTTTCTTGTCAATGATCCCCTAGTTAATACGGGATATGAAGCCATCAGACCCGAGTCAGAGAATTGGATAAAGAAGTGAGTATCTCGACTCTGTCTCTCCCCTTGGCGATCGGTGTCTCTGATAGTCAAAATAGTGCCATGTCACTTCCTCCACAGCAGCACAAGCGGGTTCAAGATGGTGATTTCACTTATTTCAGCGCAATTATGCTGCCAAAAGCTTATCCTGAAAAGCTCAAGATCGTCTCCGACTGGGGCAACTGGGTGAGCTCGAGAAATCACGCATGAGACCTCCCACTAACGAAGAATACCGTCGTCTAGATATTTATCTTTGATGACTGTAAAGGATCCTTTGACGCGCTTCCGAAAAACTTATATGTTTAGCTAATTACGTTATACATGAGTGTTTGACGAAGGGGAACTCGGATGGGATGTAGAAAGCTCGCAGAAGATTGTCAATGAACTATTGCCCGTCATGCTGCCCAGCAATATTGACCGATGGTCCGACAACCCAATTATCCAAGCACATGACAGCATATTCAGAAGACTGGCCACAGTGAGTCAACCTACTTCGTTCGAAACAGGTATATGTTGGACTAAAAAAGACTCGGTTCCTTGATAGGATTCAACACAAAGTGAGACACTATCAGTTTCAGCAGAAGAATCTGAGTGCTATTGGGGTCATGAATTCTGACTTCACAGACATTCTCGAGAGATACAAGCGCGGAATGGAATTGTATTGTGGGTGTTCTGCAGCACGTCAAAGACCGGACAACAGACCGCACTATCACCGTTCAGGAGATGTTAGACACACGGCGAAGCTCGGCAGGGATTGTTGCGATGTACGCCTTGATCGAGTCTGCCTACGAATTGAACATTCCAGACGAAGTTTTCAATCATCCCACTATCAAGGCCCTGGAAGATTTGGGTGTAGAGTGTATCGCAATGTGCGTGGAAGTCTTTTGCCCCGTCTATGAATTTAACTAACGGTGCCACTCAGCTCAAATGATATCTTGTCGTATCGAAAGGAAGAGGTACGCTGACCACAGAGCGGATCAAGTCCTATTGTTGGTTACTAAGAAACTCGCTAGGCTGACAACTGTCCGTTCAACATGGTAACTGTATGTCGCAAGAATGGTTCGTCGGCCCAAAAGGCAGTCGACGAGGTCGCTTCTATGCTCTATACTCGATTCGACGCGTGGGAAGAGATATCGAAGTCCATCCCTAACTGGGGAGAGGACATTGATAGTCAGGTCCACCAATACATCCAAGGTATCCAAAATATTGTTCAAGCTAACACCAGCTGGAGGTACGCATTCCTTCTAGATCCAAAAAAAAAACCCCCCCATTTATTAATGTGAAAAGCAGTTTTCGGAGTGGCCGATATTTTGGGCCTGAAGCTGAGAAGATTCGACAATCGAGGGAATTTGACGTGTTGTCTCAGCCCCCATACTTAGTTCATTAGCATACTGGCCCGGGAGACCAATACGAAACAACAAAAACATGTTATTTCATAGTAGGTAATCTGAGGATAAGGGGTTTCATCAAGGGTCGCGGTTGCTTTCATGCTTAGAAGGTACCTAGTGTACATATAGAAGCAGAGTGAGTGTTCAGGGGTAGCACTGCGGGGTCCCATTTGACGGAAGGTCATCCCGGAAGGCTTTCATCGTACTAGTCTTAATTAGGTCTAATTACAGTCTGCATCAATCCACTCAGAGCTGCCAATTCTGACCTATCTACCCCGCCATGACACGCTACCTAAATATGGGCCAAGAACCCCGCTAGATTTATGGCTGTCGGCCGTGACGTCTGTGTAAATTTACCTGCGCCGAATTCCCATGTCGTGACTGCCCGTTTGTCACCTACTATCCCGAAAACAACTTCTTCACATCTCCGCCACCACTCCCACTTACTACAACAACCTCCAAGATGGCCCCGAAGGCGATAATAGCCCCGTCGATCCTGTCGGCCGACTTTGCGCAGCTGGGCGCCGACTGCGCGCGGACAATGGACCAGGGCGCAGACTGGCTCCACGTCGATATCATGTATGTCTACTAGACAGTGCTAGAGTCTTGTGGGGATGAACGAGACTGTGGAAGCAAGACGAAGAACTTAGAGCTGACCTTGATGGCAAAAAGGGACGGCCACTTCGTGCCCAACATCACCTTCGGCGCGCCCGTCGTCGCCAAGATCCGCAAACACGTCGACCGGCCGAGCGAAAAGCACGGCCGCGGGACCTTCGACTGCCACATGATGATCGCCGAGGTACGATAGCACACGTGTAGCTCAGTTCTATGCCTACACACATCTTCCACGCACATACACCAGCAAGACCGGGCTTTCTATTGGCAGGAGCTGTACGAGGAGGCAAAGAAGGATATCCGTATGTGAAACGAAGATGCGATGAAGAGGTGCTGACTTGACAATGTGTGGTTCGCGACATGCAGCCGAAGAAATGGGTCAAGGAGTTCCAGAAGGCCGGCTGCGACCTGTATTGCTTCCACTACGAGGCCGCCTTCTCGAGCGCCGCCGAGTCCCCCGAGGCCACGACCGATGCGCGCACGAGCCCGAAGGAGTTGATCCGGTATATACACGACTGCGGCCTGCTGGCAGGCATTGCGTTGAAGCCTATGACGGGCGTCGAGGTGCTGACGGAGCTGCTGGAGAGTGCCGACGAGAGGGAGAGGCCTGACGTATGTGACTGTCCGTCCGTCAACTTGATAACAACTCTTCATCTTTATCCTCCTTTCCTTCCTTTTTCAAATTCATTTGGTGAAGCGGGCTGCTAATATGGATAATGTCGATAGATGGTCCTCATCATGACCGTAGAGCCCGGTTTCGGCGGCCAGAAGTTCATGGCGTCGGAACTGCCCAAGGTCAACGCACTGCGCGAGAAATACCCAGAGCTAAACATCGAGGTCGACGGCGGGCTGGGTCCCGGAACTATCGATCAGGCTGCCGACGCTGGTGCCAACGTTATCGTCGCTGGCAGTGCCGTCTTCGGCGCCCAGGACCCCGCTGAAGTTATCTCGCTGCTGCGGACTTCGGTGGATCGCGCCTCTGCGGCGCGAATTTAGTGTTCGTAGGGAAGATGCTTGCATTTTGAGAGATAGACAGGTTGGGATACTGTCATGCCCAGTGGAGGGTCACATATTGGACAGGTGTGCGAGATACAGATCTTGGAAGGCTGTTTATCTAGACTGCGTAGCGAGCTGTGGGAGACGCGGAGTTTGATATCGAGATGACGAACGTACATAGTAATTCAAAATATCTATCTACTTAATCTATTTACTATAAGGTAGAAATAAGAGAGAGACCAACATGATCCAATCTGCGAGACTCGCAGTATACATATATATCATCAAGCCTTATCAGCGCTAAGATTGCTCCGGGACGTACTTATTCATCGCGTCGATAAATTGCTTGACTTCATCCACTGTGAAATTTTAATCGCATTAGCGTATCCTCTTTCGCAAGAGTATACATAGAGGCAGCAGTGGAAGAAAGAAAAAACCATATCGAGGAAAGGGAAATGGATGGAGGAAAACTCACAAGAATTATAATGCGCCATGCTGACCCTAACAACACCATCATCCCCCAGCCCAAGGAGTTCCTTAGCCAGCCTCTCAGAGTAAAAAGTACCCCAGCGGAAACCGATATTCGTCTTCGCCTCAACAGCGGCAACGACGTCGCGCGACGCACGCCCATCGACCGTGAAGCTGACGGTCGAGACACGTATTGCCGGGTCCGGGCTCGCGGCCCCGTAGATCGTGATGTCGTCCCGGGAGGCGAGGTATGCGAGTAGCTCGGTCTGCAGCGCGGCTTCGTGGGCGAGTTTCGAGGACCATTTCGCGGGCGTGAGGTACGAGGTTACGGAGGGGATCGCGTGCAGGAGCTCGTAGGAAGCGCCTGCGAGACCGACTTTGGGGAGAGAGAGGGGGGTTAGTTAAGGGGATAATAAGGTCGAAGGGAGGGGGAAGATGGATTTGTGAGGACTGGTGGTGTTTTAATGGAGTTGTCTACGGGAATCTTCCACCCTACTCGGTAGAGTGAGTTTGGTAAAAGAGGCAGAGGGGAGTGTAGTCGGGTAAGGGTATAACATGAACAATCCATAAAGGGGACCATACAATAGGGGTAGGACACAATTAAGAGCGAAGAAAACCAATAACAAATAAACAAACAAACTCAAATCAAACCACATCCCAAATTAAATAGCAGAAAAGAAAAAAAAGATCGCTCACTCTTCTCCTCCAGCGTCTCCCCAGTCTTAAAAAAATGTCCCAAGGAGCGCATCTTCCGCTGTGCCCGCTGACTCGCATAAACCATCGCAACATGCGGGCCATAGACCTTATACCACGAGAACGCATACACATCCACCCCCAACGCCTGCATATCAATTGGTCGGTGCGGCGCGTACGAGACGCCATCGACAGCGACCAGGGCATCTGGCGCCGGGCCCGCGCGCACCGCCGCAGAAATACTAGCGATGTCGTGGATCGTGCCCAGGAGATTGCTCGCGTGCGTGCAGGTTATCAGACGCGTGCGCGGGGTGAGGAGCGGGACGAGGTTTTGAGTGCTGAGCTGTGGGTTCGGGTTGGGTTTCGCATTTGGGTTTTCCGGGGGGCAGGAGAGTGTTGGCGTCCACCATTTGAGGACGAGGTTTTGGCGTCGGGCGAGGTCGATCCAGGGCGCGATGTTGGCTTCGTGGTCGATGCTGGACACGATGATCTCGTCGCCTGGGGAGAATTCGAGGGCGAAGGATATGTTGCGCAGGAGTTGGGTTGTGGAGGAGCCGAAGGCTGGGAGAGTTGTGGTGAGTTAGCTATGTTGATTACGAATGTGTGTAATTAGACTCAAGTATATATCCCGAGAAACCTCATAAACTTCACGTCGCGTCATGCTCTATTTATGGCGGCCAGACAAGGTCCTAGAATTAATTATATGCCGTACGTACCTATCTCGGACTCTTTGGCATTGACATACCGCGCCCCGGCCGCGAAGCCGGCATCGTACCGTTCTGTCGACTGCTTGCCCGTCCTGTAGCTCGCGCCGAGCTGGACGTTGGTACGCGAGAGGTAATCGCGAATCCTAAAACAGAAATTAATCGCACGTTAGCCATTTATCTACATAAAACCTAGGTAGGCAACTGTGTGAATTCGGCCCATACCGATATCGGTAGTAGAATCTAATTGAGAAAAAGGGGGGGAGAACTGGATGTTGCGACAGCACTTACGCCTCAATGACGCTGCCCAGCGTCTGGCTGCCACCCGCGTTGTCGAAGAAGACTTGGTCCTCCGCGAGAGCGGGGAAATAGGACCGCACGGTCTCGATGTCGAGGTCGCTCATGATGATTGAGAAGTCCGATTATTATACTGTCTAAATCTAAGAAGGTAGATCTAAGGGGCAAAAGGCAGAGATATCTAAGACCAATTGATCTAGTGAGGGGAGGGGAGGGGCAGATCTACCCAGAGATCTAGTGAACCAGATCTTTTCGCGATGGTTCCTCAGTAAGATGCACTAGGTTAGGAAGGGCCGGTCTGTTAACTAAAATATCTAGCCGCTCCCGAACGAAGTCGTACTATGATCTCGGGCGGATGTCATCCGTTGAAAAAGTATATATACTTGGTCATGAATCATGCCATGGTTCGGATACGGACGGTATAGTAGGTATCTGTGGAGTAACCTCAACGAAGAAATTGGGGTAAACACTTCACTCCTCATGAACACGGGTGTCTCAGACTGGTTCCGCTCTCCGACGGATATTGGAGTGCGGGGTCGGCGCTATGTTATGTGATGGTATAGAAAAGTAGAAGAGTTAGAGCGTTCTAAACCGCTGGGGCTGAATACAATGCCATTGTGCACTACATTGTAAAATAGGGGAGGATGCTTGAATACGATTAGAAAGGAATTAGGTCACCTTAAATCACTACCTAGGGTGATGGCTCATAGTGCAAATCTTGACAAAAAGATACAAGAATGACGTATGATGTTCGTTGGTCCAGGCTCCAAGAAAAGCATCAAGCTTCAAGGCTACGGGAGTATTCAGTGAAATGAGGTGATCGTATAGATGGTTTGGTATGGAACAAAGACCTTATGTTTATACAGATATCTCTACAATCTCCTAAATACCATGGGCAATATCCCTACTTCGTAACCCAAATATCATGTACCGTATCACAAAATTCGTCTAACCAATACATATACCCAGGAATCCTATCCATAATCCAACCCGACCGAACAACATCATCGCCTTTCCCCGTAGTCGTAGCCTCTTTCACACACTTCCCAGCAGCATTCGAGTACTCGAGACACTGCGTATCAGAAGTCCGCCCCAACCGCAGCTCATCAGAAACCGCGCATTTCCCCGGCACGAAGGAAAACTGTATGCACCTAGGCTGCTGCTCGCACGTGGCCTGACACATATCGAACGAGGAATGCGCGTTCTGCTCCACGAGCGAGAGGTTGTCGATATCGTTCTGCGAGAGCTTCGCGAGCGCCTCGTCGCTGTACTCCCGGCCGACGGACATATTGTCCCACCCCGAGCGCTCCGCCCGCAGCCTGTGCCGGATCAGGTTGTTGAAGATGTCGCGGAAGCGCAGGGGCGCGCCGCTGCCGCTGGGGTTCCGCCGGTACCAGGTCTGCTCGAACTGCCAGAGCGTCGTGATCTCGTCCGCGCTCATGTGGTGGAATGTCGCGGCCGCGTAGCACCAGGTTTGCCTCTCCAGCTTCTCGACGGCCCAGTTGAGAGCGGTCAGGCTGTCGCCCTGCATGTGCGGGTATGCCCAGAACATGTCGACGCCGACGTCGCTTAGCGCCTTTCCGAGGATCATGTCGCCCGCCCAGCCTTTCAATGTCGCCTGTTCGATTTCGGTCTTCTTGTCGCTCCAATGCTTTGACACTTTTTCAACGGCGGGCCGGGAGAGTGCGAATCCAGATCCTCCGTGGGCGAAAAGAACGGCGCTGGCATACATATGCTTGCCGATATACCACGGCTTGCTGGGGTCGAATTGACGTAGGTATTCCAGCAAATTGGTCCACATGAAGTACGTGTCCGGCTCCACGAACACGAACCACTTCGCCTTGGGCCTCTCTTGTAGCGCGCGGTCGACCATGGGCAAGAATTTCCACTTGTCGAGCTTCCAGCCGGGATTATCCAATGCGCCCGACGGACCGCTCCCAAACGTAGTCTGGTAATCTAGCCCGTCGCGGCCCCTAGTGCGGAGGCGCTCATACAGCTCGAACTCCGGAGCTGATTTCTTGATCGTTGCGTTCACTTCATTCAGAACGTCGTGAACCTCATGACCGTCTACGATCTCATTCATGTCGGAGTAGATGATGAAATCCGGGACACAGGTCAAGATGGTCTTGAAGTGAACGGGGAGTTTTTCTTGCGCTTCCGTGGCTCCGGTGCGGATCACCACGAACACGTCCTTCATCAAGGGCGAATTTGGGCACACGACGCCATCTTCCTTGCCCTGGACCGACGTCGTGGTCCACGTGCTGTATGCTGGTATTGAAGTTGGTCGAAGGTAGATGAATATTGTTATTAAGATTACAGACACGAGCAATGCAGGCCGCAGCCTCCGTAGCCGCGCTTTTGACGGCTTAAACCCCATCATAGCCCAATTTCGCGTAAGTACTACTTGAGCGAGTCGTATAAGCTAAAATGTGAACATCGAAGCTCGGAGAATGGCGCGGATTTGACAGAAAGCTAGACTTGGTCTGAATGAAGATGGTGAGATGGTCAGATCCTGGCTGTCATCAATCGCCTTCGCGTTGCGACGCCTCCCAGGCGCTCGCTTCACATCAGCTAGTGAGATAGAGCTGATGGCACCGTCTCCCTTGCAGCATTGCTAGTTCTCCCTAGATGATATCTTGCGCTGGGGAGGCGGCTGCTCGGTCTTGCGAAGTTGGGTCGCGGTTTTCGACTACACGCAGAGAACAAGTATGGCGTCGTAATCTCCATCATACAGGATGCACGTTAATTAGGCCGTAGTTCTGTCTGAAGGTCGATCTCGGCTATAATTGGCTTAGGGGTCTTTTTCTGCTTGGCAACTACTTATTAAAAATAGTGTCATGTCTCGGCCAATCATCGTGGATACAGCATCCTTGCGCCTTGGTCTAGCCCATCTTGATGCATCATATTATAGGTACTTTAGCCAACCCAATATTTCCAGGTAAGGTTTGCCAGAACTCAGCAAGTTAAGCCTGGTTTCCAGAAAGCTATTCCGTATCTAGTACTTCGTATAAAAACTTCGAAAAATGATACGACAAGAGATTGTGAAAATGGCGAGTTCGAACGCCAAATTCTGTGACTATCATGCTTCTGCTGGGGAAGTTGTTAGTGCAATAATAGAAAGTTCCTATAGCCTACCTAGCTTTATTCGAGCCCACCTGCTCGTGCTACGAGTTTTACCTGGACATACTACGACTAACCCAATTTTGCTAGACCCGACTATACTACTAAATTTTAATGCGAAACTCGGGTAAAATGAAATATCCGATGTACTTCTATGTCGCGCGCTGATTATCGCGGACTACTTACTTACTGTTTTGATCAAAAAGTTCGAAATTATACGATCGAAGCTATATTAAGTTATTACAGCTCCTTACTTAATTAGTTAACAAATATAAAACATTGTAATATTATTACAAAGTCCGATTTATAATGTAGTCGAATGTATTTAAAACACGTATTAAAATTATATAATGAAAAAGAAAAAAAAACGGAGCCGCGAAGCTAGCTTCCGTACTTATTTATTGTTAAGTTATGTGACCGGTATATAGCCCACTCGAGAGAACTACTACAGCCCTAGGCTAGCTATACCTCCTGTCGCTCTTGTACAGTATTTACCCAAACATGCAATATAATTACAAGTTCATACTGAATTTTCTAAGAAATATAGAATCCAAAAACATCATTTGATAAATATTGTTGTGTAGTGGGTAATAGCTGCAGGTGGGCGGCAGCAGGAACTGTAGCTAGCCTGTAGCTGTAGTAGTTTTTTTTAGTAGGTAAAATACCGGTTATATGACTTGGTAATAAAAAGGTGCGGCGGTAGCTACTTGGACAGTTTCGCGGCTCCGTCTCTTTTTTTTTTTTCCGCTACAGAATTTTAATACGCTTTTAAAACGCGTTTAACCGCGCTACAAATCACGCTACCGTATTAAATTCATATTGTTATATTCCATGTTAACTAATAAATTTAATACGGACTTGGAATAACTTAATACAAATACGATCGTACAATTGTAAACCTGTTGATTAAAACACTTTGTGATATAGAGATTTTCTAATATTCTACTCTGCCCCAGTTTCGTATTAAAACTTGGTGGTATAGTCGGGGCTAGCAGAATCGGGTTAGTTATGGTACGTCCAGGTGAGACTCGTAGCACGAGCAAGTAGGCTCTTCTATTCGTTAGTAAAGTTATTAGAATTTTGTTATCAGATCTACCAGGGTGGTGTCCTCATCGTCAAGAATTAGCTGATGGAAATTTGTGATGGAAGATGAGTGTGTATCCTCTTGGTCGAAGAACTCGGCTTCAGTGGTCAAACTAGATCAATTGAAAGGTATTCATAGTTACCATGTTATACGTCGAGCATGAATGGAGGCTTATAACATCATTGTTATAATTATTCGTACTAAGCCTCCCTTGCGGATTCGGGAAGGTAGCACATTATCAATGGCTCAGTAAGGCAACGAACGGCCCAACGGTGTTAACATCGGTTGAAGAGAAGCGACTTCGCTCACAGGTAAAACAGATTTCATACGTACTGAATATAACGACAAATTACGTGGGCTCCTAGACGCTCTGCGCGGGTGTAATGTTGGACCTGAAGCGCGGTGCTAGACGAAGGCGAATTAGAGATGCAGAAGGTGAGGAACAGAGACCTAACAGGACGAATAAAGTGACGCTGTGTTAGACGCTGTTCTGCTTGCAAGGCTCATCCAGTATGCTAAGGTTAGCTCTGTATGCGTATACGCACTCATCCGGGACTACCGACGTATGTAGTTAGAAGATGCACCCACAATGAGCGCCGTCCAGGGTAACCTGGGGGTCGGCTCGCATCGTCATGCTCTCCTCTCGTTCGCATCTGGCGGTCGTAGCCCCTGGCCGGCATGTCTGCACGCGGGTAGTTTCTTCCCGATATAGGAGCATGCTTATAAGCTATAACCATCGTAGCCAGTCGCTGGACCAAAAGTCTCACCTGGTGTACTGCACTGCATCCTCTAAGCGCCTGGTGGGGGCATATATGCTCCAAAGGACCAGAGCAAGACGTCGAAATAGCTAGCATGGCACAGCACTAAAGACAGCACCAAAGCCCACTCTTACGCCCAGCGGCGAAAGGGGATAGAATTAGCCAGTCAGTCATGGCACACGGGAGCAGGTGTGGTACGCTGCTGCAAGGAGACGGCGATGGGCGGTTGGGGGCGCTGAAATCCGGCGTGGGCGACGACGGCAGCGGTAGAGTGGGCTCACAGACGGATGATCGAAGCGGCATAAAGCATGAATTGATTGGGTGGAGTGGATGAGGGTGTGATACAGTGGTCAGTGTCATGTATCACGATAGCTATGCTTGACGCAGGCTGATGCTGCGGGGAGAGGCCTTTTTTCTTTTTCCTCCTATCTTGGGTGGGCGAGTTGATATATATAAGAGGCCGCTCGTTTGTGGTGAAGTGATTGGGATTCTGTTTAGGGATAGTTTCTTGACTTCATTCCAGCTGGCTTCAGCATCTACCAATATTACAGAACACTGCAGAAGATCTCGCTAGGCCATCTCGATACTGACGCCGTCGAAGCACGCTAAGAGGGTATAAGTGGAGGCGCCCCGTTTTTCACGATTTGAGGGTGCAGCTCCCTCGTTCGATACCGACAAAAAATACTCCGTGATCCGCGAAAAATCAGTTCATCTTGAATCATTTCCAGGCTTGTTCCACCAGAACAACTACACGGCAGTCGCAAATGCACGCATCGTGACCTACAGGCTTCTTCTGCGAATCTATCAATCCGCCATTGACCTGCTTTCTTGAACTTTAGCGAACAGACATTCAAACCTAGGAATTCTGTCTATCAACAATGAAGCGCAAAGCTGAGGAAGCACCAACTACAGCAGCTCCAACACCACCAAAGAAGAAAACAAAGAAATGTAAGTCGATATTTTTTTTCTTATTTCTCTTTCTGAATACGAAGTATGATAATAGACCCTGAAGCGAAGAGCAAGTACCAAGACGCCAACGAAAATGGAGATAGAAACGGATGGAGACTGGAAAGCTGACTTAGTTCCGTAGCGCTGAGTAAAGAAGATGCCCAAAAACGCTTCAGAAAAGGGCTCTTCGACAAGAAGACCCTAGACGGGTACACGCAAGACTACGCTTCTTCATCGCCCTACAAGCATGGCGTCATCCACGAGCTAATCGACGACAAGCTCCTTCGCGCTGTGCGCGACGAGATTAAGGACAACGTCGTCTTTACGCCCAAGGAAACGGATATCTACAAGATCCATCAGTCTGGCGATCTTGCTAACCTCGACGGCCTGGGCGATGATGCCCTCGCCAAGCTTCCCTCGCTGCTGGCCCTGCGTGATGCCATGTACTCGCAGGACTTCCGAGACTACGTCGCCCAAGTCACCGGCAGCGGCCCCCTTAGTGGCCGCAAGACCGACATGGCTATCAACGTCTACACTCCAGGTTGCTATCTTCTGTGCCACGACGATGTCATCGGCAGCCGCAGAGTCAGCTATATCCTCTACCTCACCGATCCAGACACTCCCTGGAAGCCGGAATGGGGCGGCGCTCTCCGTCTGTTTCCCGTCAAGACGCTTGAGGGCAAGGACGGTGAGGTCGCCCATACCCCTATTCCTGATGTTGCCAAGATCATCCCGCCGGCTTGGAATCAATTAAGCTTCTTCGCCGTGCAGCCGGGCAAGAGCTTCCACGACGTCGAGGAGGTGTATCATGCCGAGTCGAAAACACAGCTGATGCGCGAGGGTGGTCGTGTGCGCATGGCCATCTCGGGCTGGTTCCACATCCCTCAGATCGGCGAGGCCGGCTACGTTGAGGGTGCTGAAGAGCAGAATGCCAAGAACAGCGGTCTCATGCAACTCCAAGGCAACCCGGACCAATACGATGCCCCGCGGGCGCAGCCCGTTCCCGTCAATGCCAAAGAGGAGGAGGAAATGGACTTTGATGAGGCCGACCTCGAGTTTCTTCTACGTTTCATGTCCCCTACATACCTTACCCCCGACACATTAGATCAAATCGCAAAATACTTCAACGAGCAGGTGGTAATCACGCTACCAGACCTGCTGGGAAAGAAGTTCGCGGAACGGCTACGCGCCTACGTGATAGCACAGGAGACACAGAACGACTTACCTGACGACACCACGAAGCTCGAAAAGGAAACCCCCTGGCGTGTGGCGAAACCACCCCACAAACACAGATACCTATACATGCAATCATCGCCCTCCAGCGAGAAGACCGACAACAAGAGCAATGGGGCCAAAAAGGGGGTCAAGAAAACAAAAGACGCGGAAGCCAAGAAAGCAGGGAAAGAAACACAGGAGATCAGCGAAGCGTCCAACTCCCCAATCCACGAGCTCCTCGACGAGTTCCTGCCGAGTCCGCAATTCCGGCGCTGGCTGCAAATAGCCACGGGCTGCAAGATCGAGAGCCACGACTTCCTGGCGCGGCGCTTCCGCCGCGGAAAAGACTACACGCTCGCGACCGGGCACGAGGGCAAGCCGCGGCTCGAGCTCAACCTCGGCCTCACGCCGACTAAAGGGTGGGAACAAACAGACGAGGGCGACCACGACGATGATGATCACGAAGCCACCGCTGAGAACGAAGCGTCGAGTGCGAGAACAACAAATGGGAAGAAAGCGAAGAAGGGCAATAAGGGAAACAAGAACAAGCCCAATGGCAAGAAACACGAAGTCGAAGACAAGGAAGAAGAAGAAAATGACGAGGCGGGAGAAGTCGGCGGCCACGAAGTATACATGGCAGGCGACGAAGGCTCGGACAACGAAGACGCAGCCATCTACAAGTCCAACTCCAGCGACAACAATACCGAGGACAACATATTGTTCTTCCAAGCCGCGGCCTGGAACCGCATGACCCTCGTCTTGCGCGACAGCGGCGCGCTGAGATTCGTCAAGTACGTTAGTCGCCGAGCAAAGGGTGATCGCTGGGATATTAGTGGGACGTTTGAGGTTGAAGAAGAGGAGGAAGATGATGATGAAGAGACGGAAAGGGAAGAGGGGGAGACGTATATAGATCCGCTTGCGGATGATACGGAGGAGGAGTGGAAGGGGTTCTCGCCTTCTGAGGATAGTGATTCCGACTAGGTAAGGGGTCGAGTTTCGCGACAGCACAAGATAGAGAGAGAGCAGCTGGACACGGCGTACATACAGATAGATTTACCTTGTAATTTGTGAGCGTATGAATGAATGAATGACTGAACGATGCATTCTATCTATTTCTCAATCTCTTCTATTCCTAGTGATAATTACTGTCTGGGCTAGCGAGTCACATGAGATCGATGTCTACGTTAATGAGTATTTGTTGTTGTCATCGTCGTCTTCGACGTGAATTGTATTGAAACGAGCGACTCGTTTTCGACGAACCACTCCTCCTCCTATTTCTACCCATCTACCACCAGCTGTATGTACAGTACCTATGCACCAGGTTCTAGGTCTAGCCTTCTAGGTCTAGATATCTAGATGTAGCAGTGCTCCCAACCAGACCAGCTTCACAGCGAACGCAATCTCCATGCTCATCAAACGTGAAGACTTGTAAAAATCCAAGACCCGAGCCAACCCCTCAGTTAATTTCCCTTTCCATTGAAATGCTGACCACCCCCAATATATAGATGCACGCATGAACGAACGACCGAACGAATTTCCAACCTATGTCGCGCCTCGCCTGCCTAAACGCCTAGCTTGCTACCTAGTTGGAATTCGCAATGCAACCGACCCAAACCGCAACCCAAATGACATAAACATCAGTTTGAAAAAGAAAGAGACTAGGCAGCCTATGTGACCACCCAGTCGGTCGTATATAGCCCCCGTAAGTTCTATCCCCCTTACATCTCTTTAAGCTCGTCCTTGCTCTTGGTACCAACAAAAGCGTGCTTCAAGAAATGCAGCCATGTCTTGCGGGCCTTCTTCCGCCTCTCCTTCTTCTTCTTCTTATCCTTCTTCTTGTCTTTCTTATGTTTCTTGTTTTTGCCGCCTTTGAAGAACTTCCAGATGCCGGAATCGTCATCTGAGTCGTCATTATACTCGTCCACAGCATCATCTGCGGTGGCATCGTCCAACAGGTCCTCGGCCTCTGTCAATTCATCCGATTTCCTCGACGCCTGACCTATCCTGTGAGCAAGGCGTACGAAGCTCTTGACTGTTAGGTCCTGCAGGCCGTAGATCTTGTCGTCAAAGGTGCTATACTCGACCTCGAATTGGAACTCTCGCGGCTGCGGCTTATGTTTGGGGGTCTTATCCGAATGTTTCCCAGGATTCCAGCCCCAAGATGATACATCGCCATCCTGAGGCTCATCGGCCACGTCGTTGTTGATGTAAGTAAGATTTGCGAAATACTGCGTGTAGCCGAGGAGCGTCAGGGTTTGGGGACTGTAAGCTGGGCCTGGTGGAGCACCCTTCGCTGGAGGGCTGGGGATACCCCGGTTGGGGTCTCCTGGTGCACTTTTATGTCCTTTCTTCTTCTTCTTCTGCTCAATTTCCAAACTAGTGTCATCGCGTGCTTTCAGTTCACGAACTTCGGCAATTTCATCCTGATCAATCGCCTCGTTGAGCTCTGCAGCACGAGCGGCGTCCATCCAACTAGGGTTATTTTCAATACCTGTGATGTTGTACTCGAACACCCTAAGGCTTGGGAAGTAGTTTGGCACGACGCTGGGGGATATGAGGGAGAGTTGAAAGCGCTCTGCCCATTTCCCGCCTAGCCTGTCTTTGCCTTTCCTGTCCTTGCCTCGCCGTTTCTTGGCGTCATCGACATCTTTGTCCAGAGCGATGGGATCAGGAAGCTTTGCCCAGTCGTCGCGAAGCTCTCTAAGATAGCCAGCACTCGATTGGATTGATAAGTCGTCTTCCATGGCCTCGCGCAAGGAAGCCTTGCCCATGCCTGCGCCGCTAATCAAATCCATATCGATCTCCCTTGTATCCTGCAATAGGAAGTGATCAATGTTCATGTGTCCATATAAGGAACCGACGATGACGTCACGGTACTGCTGCAGCCACAGTGTGTATTTCTGCCAGCATGTCTCGTCCCATAACTGCTTGCCCGCCGTTCTAGCAGGGGGAACATGTCCCATAAGGATGGCTTTCATGCCGCGATTCCGCAAGTTCTGTAGCTGGACGAGCAGCCATTCAAAGTGTTTGTATCCGGGCTCCGAAGGCTGCACGCAGTCGTCAATACCGGCATTGCGATCGAAGAAATACATGGTATTGAGACTGAACACGGCAAGCTGATTGGGTATCACTTCGACGTAGAACCAGCCTCCAAACTCGAAGGAGTGCCTCTGAAACTCGGGAATGAATTGTCGCCAAATGCTGCTGTAGGTCCGTAGAATCTCGTTCGGCCCCGGCATCAGAATATTATGGGGATAGATATCATTGTTGCCAAAAGTCGGCACTACGGGAATCACCAAGCCCGTATCATCGGAAAAGGTGTCAACCATAGCGTCGGCAATCCGACGGTTCATGGATAGAATATCTTCATTGTGGCGGGGTAGCTCCTCGTCACTGTCGTGGCGGGCGGAATCGCCGGTCCAGACCACAAAGTCAATTTCATCTTTCAGGTGTTCTTTAACCCAGGCCAGCGTCGCATCGATCAGAGATAGAGGCGAGTCGCAGTCTGAGGTCTCAGCACCGTAAACACCAGCAAGCCCACTGTCGCGATGGCATGCGACGCCCTCCTCCGTTGATGTGTGGGGTTTGTAGTGCTCATCGGGGTGCAAGTCTAGGAAAGCTAGTTAGTTTGCTATGTCTATCGATCACATGGCAGCGTCGGTAGTGGTGTAGCGGGCATACCCGTGATATGAAGAAACCTGCCGCGGAGGCGACGCTGCGAGGTAGCCAAGGGCTGTTCGCTACCAGGATTGGTGTGTGGTTGCAGGACAACCTGAGACTGCGTCGCGGGTGCGGCAGCAGCTAACTGTGGCAGTCGTAGCAGGCTGGGCACTACCAGCGTCGCCCATTGGAGAGCGTTGATGCGTGCCATGCTGCAGGATATTACAGGGCGCTGGCTCTGTGAGCTGAGGCACAGCGTAGAAGAAGGGTCGTTCTAGCGCATATGTAGAGAGTCGGTATGGTCAAGGAGGAAGAATCGCGGGGACAAATTCACGAAGAAGAATTCGAGAATTCAATGATGCACCGACGGCGGGCGAGGGATCAAAAGTATCTGGAGTTTCCATATCTTTAGCAACGTGGTTTCGATTCCGTCATTCCAAGTGGTCGAGTACCGTACCTGTCCCAGGTTAGGCCATGGGCGGGCTATAATAGGTGCCACCTGGACAGCGCTGTCAGGGCGAATGGCGGGAGAGTAGGGGACGTGGATCGTCGTGCGTCAGCGCGGTTGATCTGGGTCCTGAGGGAGCCTATCAGAAATCCCCGAGTGGAAAACGAGGCGAGCGTGCACTCTGCAATGCCGGCAGTGTTTGCCTGGTTCTGCTGTTCTCTCACTGTTTGTTTCGATGTGCAAAGCAGAAGAGAGGAAGAAGAGGAAAAAAAGTAAGAGAGCGGCCGATACAACTCAGCCGGCCAAGTTGGGCACAGCCGAGTTAATATTCCTTTTCTACCTGCATCTCTATTTGCCTTTGCTGCTGAACTAGACTTGCATAGTGTTGAGAAGGTAAATGGAGGGCACCCATAGGACTGAAAGCTGTTTGCTGGCGTGCAGCGAATCAGAGGCCCGCATTTCGCACGTGTAGGACTCTTCAACGCTGAGAGATCGAGCCACCGAACACATCCTGAGCACATGGCGTCCGTTCTTGCCTAGCTTGCACCGCGGAGGGAATACTGATGCCACTTGACACTGCCCAGGTGCTGATGGCACTTACTGATTTGCGTCGACAATAGCAGTCGCTCCTTCTTGGTCGTGTGGGGGGCACCACCTCGAGTGAGTCTCAAGATCAGACGACCAAGGCAACAGGACGGGTGTCTACCCTAATGGCCCGGGGATACGAACGAACATGACGGCAGTTAGAAAAATAACACGGCACGCATGGCTTGTGACACAAATCTGTTGTGATATTGTATTGTGTTTCATTCATGTTTTTTTTGTCTCCTCGACAATGCATCTGTCCAGATGCTATTCCGGGAAACAATTCTGACTAAATTGTGGACGCAGAATGACGTGCCGCAGGCAGTCACTTCACTGGTCAGCTGAAAAGAGAGTTGCATTTTCAGGGCTCGGGCAGGCTCGGGTACTGCCTAGTGCATGGCATGCGATGGCCTACCGAACACAGTTAGATCCAGGTCGAATGCCGCTAGCGTCTCTATTTTCTTGTCGATAAGACACCCCACGCTAGCCTTTTCGTACATTTGCAGAGTCGTCGCGTGCGCCATTTTTCCATTTTGGCTTTCTCTCCTTACATTCGACAGCACGTCCCATTCACAATCATTTTGATTGCTTCGAAAGGCCAGACTTCCCTACAGTCTCTCGAGTTGAATCTAGTGCGAGACCAAATTGACCGTTCGTTTGAGGGAAGTCAGCTTTTGCCAACAAGCTGGCTTCCTATGGTAAATCTCGGCCACATTCTCATTCTCATTTCACTCTAGGTACTGAGTAATTAATGATGTACTGTTGCTCAACTGGAAAGGCGGCCAATTTGTGCTATCCAAGCGGATATCGACGTATCTTTGTGCCCTCTTGAGGCGAGAATATCGAGGCTCGGTAGAAGATCAATGTAATCCCTAAGATTACAATTGGGAGCAGCTCATTACTGCTTTGCCAGTATGCTCACGTCTGCCAGCTCTACCAACTCGACCCCCCGAATATCGTTCTCCTTTATTTCATAGGTTCGGTACTCGACGTTCTTATATCTTGGTCCGGATACAACTCTATTGAGAAAGCCCGAATGAGTGACGACGATGATGCACTTATCCGTCTGCTCGGAGAGCCACTGTCTCGCAAGTGCTGCTCTCTTTCGGATCGTGTCCTCATGGGGTCCGTATATACCTGTTTTCTGGGGGTAGACTGCATCAAGTGTAGAGAAATCATAGGTCGGCCAGGCTTTTTCCAGCTCAGATCTCTCGGCACCGACATCACAGGGGTTGGTCGTGTCTTCCTGTATTTGAAGAATAAGTCGGTATGGCTCTCAACGTCCGGATAGGGGTATCCCACCTGCCACTCAGCGTATGCCTGAACTGGTACGCCGCGGTCCACTAACCATCCAAGCGAATGTTGAACAGTCTCCAGCGCCCGTGTCAACGGACTCACCACGATACGGCAGCCGTCTATACTGCATGGAAAGTTGGCCTTGAGATCGTCCGCGAGTCCCTTGCACTGGTCTACGCCCTCGTCCGTCAATTTCGGATCAAATAGTGACCAGTCATGTGCTCATGCTGTCAGCTTTTATGTGCTAGTTCACGGAGTCCGGAGTGAACTTATTATTGATATCTAGTAGGTCCCGTTAGAAATGATCATTATGTTGTGGAATTGGGCAGGTTGTATTTACTGTGCAGAGCCTCTCCATGGCGTATAAGAACCACGACTGGTGCCATTGTCGCGCTGATAGTATCGATTAGGCAGTAATAAGCTCAACATGAACAGCACCAACATTGCGTGAATTCTAGCTACCTACACGAGGCAGTCCGGCCAAGTACTTAAATTATACAGCAACTAACACGAACCCCGCTACTTACTAACCCCGCCAAGTGGTCCTCATCCACATCAGGATAGAACACCTTATTGTTGCGTGGCCGTAATAGCCTGTTTTCGCTGGAGAGCAGCCTGCTTGATAGAGTTCTGACTACTAAGCAGTTATTGGTATTGAGTGCCCAAATAGAGAAAGCTTGGTGGGGAGGTAGAAGGTAATGTGGTGCCTCTCAGGCAGCACCTCCCCTATGTCTGCCCATGGTTATAGCTTAGGTAGGGGCCCCAGTACATACTAACATATATCGCCACCGGAGATACTTACCTATTTGAAACTTGCAAGTCAACTCTTTGTCTGACTCACTCAGCAGATATCAGAGGCGCAACGTCGCCAAACGTCGTCGGCTCCGCCATGACTACTTGCCCCATGATCGAAAATGAGTTTGCGGTCGATATTGGGGGGTTCTGGGCGGGTTAAGAAGAGGAAGACGGCATCGACGCTGTCAAGCCGACCCAGCACACAGCGAACCGGCTCTACAGCCTCGTCATCTGCATCGCCCTCGCCAGCATGGCCCGCCTCGCTGCCTCGTCGCAAGCCCGGCGTCGGCGCGAACACGAGAGCGAGGAACGGGCGCGACGACAAGCTCGACGATCTCTTCGGCGACGACAAGCTCGACGACTTCGGCCTCGTCACCGCGCTGGCCACTGACCTGGCCCTCCGCGACACGCCCCAGGCCATCCAGTATATCCGCATGCGAATGTTCGCGCCCATGCCCAACGCCGCCGCTGGCATGACATCGACGCGCATCGCTGAGGTCCTCAACTATCGCCGGAACCTGCCGCCCATCGTGAGCATCGCGCACGTGCAGGCGTTATTATCCTCACCGAGCGCCGTGGAGAGAGAGGTGGCTGAACTCGCGCGCCGTGGTTTCCTGCGCCGCATCGTAGTGCCGCGGCGGGGTACCGTCGGCGAATTCGTCATGCTGGCTTCCGAGTACGAGGCTTCACTCAGACAGACGACGATGCTCAGCGAGAGCGCGAGGACCGGTCTTCTGGAATTCCTAGCGCAGAACCCAGACACGCAGGTCCTGCGCAGAGACGCGCTGAGACCAGCTGAGACGCAAGAGCTCCTGCAGGCGGGCTTCTTGGTCGCGCAGCACACGGGTGGCGTCGTCAGCCACGCCGCCATGTCTAGCACTATGCGCTCGTATGCGCGCCCCGAAGACAAGATCACGCTGACTTCGCTGGAGACGGTGTCGCGGCAGGCGGCAGGCTCGCTCGGCACCGTGGGCGGCGAGGGCGCCTTGCACAATGCCGGCGGCAGTGGTGGCGGTGGCGGGTCATTATCCGGCATCGCGCCACTGAACTCCTCATCTACCACCGAGTACAAACTTGCCATCCCTGGCGCGGGTTCGTTCCTGAAAACTGTCTCTGCCGCACTCGATCATCTGATGTCACTACTGGGGAAGTCCAAGTTCCGCGAGGCGCCTGAGGCCGTGCTCAGAGAGCGCTGGGACGGCGGCATTGCGAAGCTCGAGGAGGCGCGCTACGCTGCCGCCAAGAAGGCCCGTGGCGAGTTCGCCGGCGTGCTACCGGGGCAAACGAGGAAGTGGCGCCAGTTCTACGGGCTTGCGTTCGATTGGGTGCTACAGGAGGCTGTGGGCGCAGGCCTGGTCGAAGTCTTTGAAACTCGAAGTGTTGGACGGGGCGTGCGTGCTATTAGATGACTGGCTTCATTATTACGTTTGCTTTATCTTCTTACAAGCCGCCAAGTAGACGCTTTAGACCGTCCAGCAAGCATTGTTTCGGCAAACCTGACTGATTCGATAGACCTAATACAGTTGCTGTTTACTAACTATCTATACCCCTCGCTCATTATCAGTACGAAAATATGCCAATTCCTCGCTGTCCGATATCTCTGCCAATGAACAAATCGCAACCAGCATGCCGACATTACAGTATTCGAAGCATTGCCAAGTACCAGTGGCCCTATGGCACAATCAATACACCAGACACGAAGGCGCCTATAGGGGGTAAGTATCCCTGGGACTCCCTTGCTGCCACAAATTAACAGAATCATCCCATTGCCCCTCGAAGCGTAGCACAACATCAATCCACCCCGTTCGACCCAACCGGATAGAATAATAATCTAACGCCGTGTTTCATAAAACAAACCTGCTTGTCCGGAAGCCGCTAACAAATCACTTCCGGGAGTATCCAGGGTCTTGTTTTCGAAACTCGTCTAGGTTAGAGACTTGATCAGTCGATAATATGAGGAGGTCCTCTCCGCTTCTACTCTCCGGTCCGAGGCTCCGGTACCACTGATTGCTTTCTCGCCGGGGGTGATCCTAGATATATCCTGTTTCAAGCGCGGTGCATGACGTCGCCTCACTTCCGGGTCCGGTGGGATGGGTGCTGGAACTTAGATTGCTGTGTTTGCCTGTTGGCAATACCCGATATTACGTACCTATATATGTGCAGCATTTCGATCTGCGGAATGTATTCTTCACGACCACCGTATCGGTATCCGGTTGGTAAATTCCATTAATTGATTGGTCGGTTGTCCTGAGCATGGATAGGTAGCAATTCATCGAATTGCTCCCCTTACAGAACCTCCGATGCCCCTCCAACCGGACCCCCGGACGGCGCGTGCGTCTTGCGTGCTGTCTCACCGATCATTATTACAGTCTAATATTATACCATACCACACCACGCCATACTCACGCAGGAACCGGCGAAACCCGCCCTCCCGAGACACGACCGGTCGAGGCTTGTTCCCTGCCCGTCCACGCCAGAATCCACCGTGCCGAGTTGCGTGTTAATAAAGCATAATCCATGAACCCGGCTCCCAGGAACTTGTCTTGTCTTGTCTTTGTTGCGGTGATACATGTTGGTCAATATGGGGCCACGGAATCAGCCGTCTTATGTGTTTTACGCGAGGTACTTTTCTCAGCTTGCTTCTTTCTTTGTTGTCTGTCTCCGCAGAGCCGCACATGCACGGCCGAATTATGTGGTGCTGTCGTGCGCGCATACCGCCGATTATTATGTAGTCTCCACGATCGTTTCTCGCTATTCGAAGGGATTACTGATTCACTCCTGGATACCTGTGTTTTCTTGCCGCGCGTTTGGGACACACGGGGTCAACCTGGTCGGGCTAGGGATCAACGAATGAATGGCTGGCTGCGCACCCGAAGGTATGTCGTCGGGATTCTGGACTGCGTTAGATAGCCATCCTATTAGATAGCGAAGGTGGAGCCAAGCCGGTTGCCCCTTTTTTGCCGTGATACCACAGCTTCGGACCACAGTACGGGATTGAAACGATGGTATCTCGAGACGCACTGCGTCAATTCGTATGTATACCGTGCATTATCGACTTTAATCGTCTGATTAATTAATTGGTGGGAATGTATAAAGGGATGTCTTGTCTTCTCCGACGAGAAAATTGTATTTATTCGCCACCATATTGCCTGTCGCCTGTATCGTCAGGTAATTGCAAGCGAAGAATTTGGAAGGAGGCGTTCGTGATGCGACGAATATCACCATCGCATCGTTCTATTCGTCGTCCGGCGCGCTCCGTCACATATGACTGGTCAATATTTCGTATCGTATCATGTTATAGGGCACACATGGCGCTGAAACCATCACGAACTAAGCGGCATTGTCTCGTTTCAGCTTGTTCGATTATATTCTAGGGCGTAATGCTCTCTCGGACTCGGATAGACGCTAGTTTATCGTTTCGCTTTGGGGCTGAAGTTTAGGACTGCTTTCATAGCGTGTTCGTTTGTGGCCGACGATGCGATGATGGCTTTATGATACTGTGCCCGGGATAGTGTCGCTATATGGATTGGTATAGCCCAAAGGTGATGGTCGCTCGTGAAATAGTCATATAATACCTTTCCTTTCGGGATGACACCGAGCAGGAGGCAGAGATGCGTCAGGAAGTATGGATACACCGGGGCGTGTCAGCTAGAGAATTGACACCCAAAAGTGTCAATAGAAATAAGTAGAGATGTCGCTCATTGCCACCTTTATGTGATATTTATCTTGTCTTAGCAGTGAGTTCTGGCAGTGGCATATCCTCTCTTTACATCAGAGGGGACGCCAGTAGGGTGGAACAAGGAAATGCCGAAAGTTCAGTAAGTGTACGATGAATATCCAACCTCGAGGTGCAAAGATTCCAACGTTCGCCTGTCTCATCGGTGGAGTCCTAGCTGCCACCAGGGCGTTACCTAGATTGTGTTCGCCTCAATGCTTCCATGGCGACATGGCGTGTTTGGTTGTGTAGCCAATATCTTGGACTCGATGCTGTTACGTTACCTAAAAGAGCTGATTAGTCTTAGCTACGCTTCAGGCAGTGCTCTTGACCTTCTGCTCTTTTGGACCATTGAGCTCTTATCTGCGTCTCTGTGCATCTCGATCAGCAAACAGCGAGGCCTTCAATACATCATCTTGCGTAGCCCTGCGAGAATACATGAGTGTCATTGGCGGATCCCGTCCCATGCGGCATCAAGTAGGTATGTAAGGGGGGAGAGCTTGCCATTCGGAACCGGATGTTCAGATGTTCCTGGGGCTAGGCCATCTTCCATTGCGGCATTATCGGCCTGAAAGCAGGTCGGACCTCATAGATTTCGATGTGTAATTGATGGGCTTTATGCTGGTTGAATGACTTCCAGAGCCAGAGCACGAAGGTAGGTATCGACCCAATGGAGTAATCGCTACTACTATTTAGCCTCTTTCGTACATATCCAGCCTCTAGTCTAACCCGTTACGGATTGATTAGACGGTCCTTAGCCTAATTGAGTTGACTAAGTTCCGCACTAGTGCTGGATCAGTAGTCTTGGAATAGTATACTTAATTGTACTGTCGGGTCCCTCACGTCGAGTCAATTACTTAACTTCAGATAATTATACGTTACGGTACTTATAATGATAGAAAAGATATTGAGAAATATGTCGTCTATGTTAAACGCATATAAGAGACAAATGATTAGCGAATGCCGGTAGAACTGACCACTTCCCCTATCATTGTACCTACTATGTTTGGCATTGACTCGACGACTGAAGCACTCTGTTCTCGTCGCCAAGGTTCCCTGTACGACTGCGGGGTAACGTAGTAGTTCGCGAGCAAAGTGGCACTGGCACGGGAAATTACAATGCGAAGTCGACAGGGAGGCGTTCGTGGCTGGCCAGTTACACATCAACGGCCGATATGCGTATGGGTTCAGCGCAGGGGATAACAACTCGCACATGGTGGATCGTCGCTGACCAAATGTGACGAGAAGGGCTGAACTGCATTATAGTCTTTGGTGTCCGTGTAGGAAGACTCGGAGTCTTGAGCACGGCCACTCCTGACGGCGAAAAAGAAAAGACGCCTGGCTCGACTCCGTAATTGCCCTTGTGCTTGCAGCAGATAGTGCAGATAGTGCAGACATGATTGGGAGGCATAAACAGCCAGGCCAATACCGTGGACCCCTGAGCCGGATCCTGTCCATGACCTACCCCAAGGAGTCGGAGTCGCTCCCGGGGAAGAGAATCAACGCGAAATGGGTGTCATTGGACCTGCATTGAAGGGTTGCATTTGCGACTGCAACAGCAGCTCTCACTGGTCTCCATCTCAAATCGCCCGCCAAGCCGCTGCACTGGCTGTCAAGGGCAAGTGGGTACGAGGAGCGACCAAAAAAAAAGTCGAGAAAGCATGGTGGCGCGTCGCATCGCGAGCAGAGTCTGCTGGTTGACGATCACCCGTTATCGGCATTGGCGATGAGAGGCTCGCTGGAAATGAGTGATTCGCGCTTGAAGGCCCTGAGGGCTAGACACAAGATATGATACGGCCACACTACTTCGTTAGGGTTGGTATCCCTCCGGGGTAGGGAGTGTTCCTACGAGTATTGTGTGCCAATCATTCATTAAGAGTCCCGGTCGCATACAACGAGATGTGCCGTCGACAATGCCTCTGCAAACTGAGGGAGCTCATAGTAAGTATAGTGGTCCCGTGGAGTACGAGAACAATGCGCTGTAAAACATCTTAATATATCGTCTTATTATAAAGTCCACGTTGTGGCATCAGCATTGACGAGATGTAGTTTAGGAGCCACAACAGTATGTCGTACTTCGTACTCGGGTCTCTTATCTTGTAAAAGCCTCTCATTCTCATGGCAATAGGAACTCTAAATCCTTTCGGTGGCCCCCTTAGGCCTTGACCCCTGTATGTACTTCGTACTGTATATACAGTACACTACGGCACAGGTACCTAGCGCAGGTACATCACAGTAGTGTGGAGGCATAGAGACAGACCAATAAGTACTCGTGCAGGGTAAAATAGCAGGGGTTGTGGGCTGAGATTGGCTTGGGTTGCGTTTTAGGTCACAGTTCGAAATTATCTTGAAATTGAGCCTGGCCAGGGCAGAAGCCAGGGGTCAACGTGATGATATACAACTTACTATCCATTGTCTACACATGAATAATGCCGTGGTATACGGTCCACTAAGCCGAGTTATTTATTAGGTATCTACACATATTAAAGCACCGCATCTTCATCGTTAGGAAAATTGGCTGCTTGCGATGCTGGACTTACCGACTTGAATTGTTGAAATACGCATAGGTACATTACATGCGTGGAAGATCTCAGGTACACTACACTAGTGTAGTGAGTGCAGGACATGTGATACCGGGAACTGGGAACTACACTAATTATCTCATATGTATGAAAGTAAACAGATACCAAAATAATCCGTACAAGATGTATTCTAGCTTTATATTGGGGGTAAACACTCCGCGCTAGGTACGAACATCAGGTGAATGCGAAGTACTTCATAGTCTGTCGGGATGTACAACGAGTATTTCTTAGCGTGGTAATCCGGCCAACTAGGGATTCTCCTGTCCTCAATAGGAATAGCCGTGTCAGCGCTATACTCAAATAGATTAGTTCACCAAGACTACCAGGATGGGCATTGGGCAATAGCTCCTCGCTCGTAATGCTTCTCTGCTTGTCATTGAGGAAGTACTTACACCCAACATGACTTGCGCTCACCCCTAAACTGGTGCAATGGAACCTGGGAATTCGGATCATCAGTCGAGAGCATCTTGTTGCCGTCTACACTATTTTCGACTTCTTGCACTATGATTTTTACTTCCACCGCGTATAACACGACCTAACTAATTTCAACTATCTATCTCACTACACAGTCCCGGTATTACTACCATTGCCGGCGCAGTCAGATTATTAGCATCACCGTAACCTCCGGTTTGCTTGTCCGGAAGTCGAGCTAGCGGGCAAGAACTGGTCCTTCCATTGTAACCGGCAGCGACGAACGCCTCCGGCTCCTGCTTCGAAGCGCCCGAACGGCTTTTTTAGTTACTGCTCGCGCAAACTCTCCCTCTGCTCGTCTCCTCCCACGCTCGATCCCACTGTGACTCTCCCATCCGGGCGTCTCTCTTACTCTCTAGCCACGTCCTCCCAGGAAATCCATACCGGCGACCTTAGACGACAACAACGAAGACACCACGGCCCAGTGATCTGCGGTACTTGATGAGCTCGTCTTGGTATTACCACCTCGTGGAACACTATTAGCTAGAATAGGCTACGGGACCGTGGGCGAAGAAATCATAAGCTCCGTATACTGCCGTGCCGACTAAGAGTGCAAGTGAGACTGGGGACTTAGACTGAGACTGCTTCCAATTTGTCTTACCAGATATACGGATATACCCAGCCTTGACTACCAAACGTCCCACGAACGACACATCTACTCAGACAGCCAGCTGTTGGTGGCGTGACGGGTCCGGATCTGCTCTGGCTCGGCGTCTGTGTTGTTGTTGGAGAGCGTCGCAACTGCGCCGCCCTCGCCGTTCTACTGTTGTTCGCTTCCGCTTCCGTGAGCTCGTGTCCCCCAAACCTTAACTTTGCCAAAGCCGTTCACCCCACCCGTGCTGCAAAAAGGCGCAGTCGGTCCTCACCCAGAGCATCCCCAGATCGACTGGCCTAGTCGGCTCAGATGTAATTGGGCTCCGCGTTGTCTTGGTCCCGCATACGCATCCGCGGTTCCGTGTCTGCCCAACTCTTAATCGCCCAGCTCAACGAAGAACTGCGAACCTCTGACCAATCAGCAAACGTCCAACCCAATCAACCCGTGTGGTCACTACTTCACAACCCTCCACAAACCTCCAACTGAACCCAACCTATTCGCCTGGCCCGCTAAATTTAAACTTACAACAGACACCACTCCTGGATTATCACTGCCCGCTCATTTGGGCCATTATTCCGAGCTTCACTATTCTAGTCCTCGGTGACCCCCGCTCGCTTTTTGTCTTGAAAGTAATTGGCGACTGTATTCTCATGGAGGCGTGAAGCGCGAACCACCTCTCAACCCTGCAAGCTTATGCGCCAGAAGCCTCCCCATTACACATCACTATGGCTACCGCATTGCCGCGAATACGAGGGTCGAACGATCCGCCGAGCAGCGCTCTACCAGCTTTACCCATACCGAAGAGCCGGAAGAGCACGGGCGGAATCGGGAGCCCGACCAGAACGCCGGGTACGCCTAGAAGTGGGCTGAGGGCACCTTCTGCAGCTTCTTTTCACGGTGGCCCTCCTCTGTCACCAGCACCTAATATTGCTCTTCCGATGCCGAGGGGTGCCGGTATAAATAGTGCGGGGAGATCCATACGAAAAACGGTTAGCATAAACTCATTCCCTCAGCCTCCGAGTCGAGCGGGAAGTATGCCTCCAAGTCCGCTATCTGCATCTGCTGTCCCTGCCAGGAGGGCTCGCACTCCTCAGTTGTCATCGAAAAGTGGCTTCCAATCGAGTACAACACCGAGCCTGTTGAACGGAGGCGGGGAGGGCAAATCCCTGCTAGGCGGGGCTGGCGCGAGACATTCGGATGGCTTGACTAGTATTGCTTCGCCACCTCAAAGTCGCAGCTCTTCAGCACAAGGTTCCTGTTCGACGTCAGCAACGACGTACGATGATCCCTCGGAGTCAAATGGCGCTGGTGCTAGAGAGAAACGAGTCTCTAAGGGCTTAGATGGCAAAGGAAACGTCCTCGTCAGCATTCGTGTAAGACCGGATGCTGGGGGTGGCAATGGCCCGACGGAGGGGGAGTGGATGGTTGATGGCCGCAAGTCGCTAGTCGCATATCGTGGACGCGAAGGAGGGGATTATTACTATGGTCAGTATAGCGCCCTTTGATTATGGACCATGCTGACCGTTTCAAGATAACGTTTTTACGACTCACGATGACAATAGCCGTGTATATGATCATATCGCAAAACGCTTAGTTCGTCGCGTGATGGAAGGTTACCATGGAACCGTATTCGCATATGGTATGACAGGCACAGGCAAGACATTTTCAATGCAAGGCACTGCTTCGTCGCCCGGAGTAATTCCCCTTGCTATTACCGACATATTTTCTTACATCCGAGAAACGCCAACCAGAGAATTCTTGCTGCGAGTGAGCTATCTCGAAATTTATAACGAGAGAATACATGATCTACTGAGCATGCCAACGGCCGGCGCCACCGGCGCCGGAGCTGCACAAGAAGAGATCAAGCTTCGAGAGGACAGTAAACGGGGTGTTTATGCAACACCCTTAAAAGAAGAGATTGTGCAAAGCCCCACACAGCTGCTCCGAGTGATCGCTCGTGGTGATCAAGCTCGAAGGACTGCCAGCACACAGTTCAATGCGAGAAGCTCCCGCAGTCACGCAGTCGTGCAGATCGTTGTCGAGAGTAGAGAGCGTTTGCCAGGAGGTTCTGGCGCGGATGGGAAACGTTCGGGGCTTTTCCCTGGCGGTGTTCGTGTATCCACGTTAAGTCTAATCGATCTGGCAGGATCGGAGAAAGCTGCCGAGTCGAAAGAGCGCCGTCAAGAAGGATCCCACATTAATAAGAGCTTACTCACCCTCGGGACCGTTATTTCGAAACTCTCGGAGCACAAGGAGAAAGAAGGCAAGAGCGGAGACAAAGACGGCAAGCATTTGCCGTACAGGGACAGCAAGCTCACAAGGTTGCTGCAAGGTGCACTATCAGGAAATTCGCTTGTCAGCATTCTCTGCACCATCCAAACTGGCTCGGCAGGAAGCACGGCCTCTGCAAATAGCCACGCAACCGAGACTATAAACACGCTAAAATTTGCTTCGAGAGCAAAGAACAGCATCGTGAGTCATGCTAAACGAGCCGAGGAAGCTCTTGGTGCTGGTGGTGAAGGTGGTGCCAGAGTTCTCCTCGAGCGCTACCGAATGGAAATCCTCGAACTCAGACAACAGCTTGACACTCAAGCCAAAACGAATAACAACAAGGCGGAAGAAGACGAAAGGGAGAAGGATGCCGAAGAAGAGGCGGCTCGGGAGAAGGAAGCGGAAGCAAGACACGAAGAACAGATTTTGGAAATGCAGCTTGCGCGTACAGCTCTGAAGGAGCGAATTGATCACTTGAACAGACTGATTTTGAGCTCGAAATCGACCGGTGTGAATTCCAACGGCACCTATAGCGCCTTGGGTATCCATAATCGGTTTTCTCAAAGCTCGATTCGCACCTCAATCACAACCCCTAGCGGTATAGAGAGGACAGCATCAAGAGGATCCTCGGCCTCTACGATAGGGCGCAGATCGGCAGGCGCACGAAATTCTGGTGGCGAAGAAGCCACCATGAACGAAGAGGAGGACAATTTAGGCGAGTATGGCGATGGTACAGCGTCTTTGCAAGCCCAGAACCAGTCGCTCCAAGCCGATCTTGCCGACAAAAATCGATATATTGCCACACTGGAGAAGAGACTACTTCAAGCCCGACGCGCTAGTTCATCTCGAACATCAGCTGGATTTTCAACATCTAGCAAAGGCATAATGGTTGGCGAAGACCACAGCGTGTCTGCATTGCTTAAAGACAAGGACACTGAAATCGCAGAGCTCCGGGCGAGGCTGGATGATAAAGATAAAATGCTGGCAGCTCTACGTAACGCAGCACGCTCGAGAGATGCTGCCGAAGGACTTGAGACGCAGAGGAGCGAGGCTCGCGCCTCACTGCTATTGGAATCTATCAGCCCCCCGCCGCAAGATGCTCTGCCAGATCCTCCCGTTGCTAAGAGCAAAGGATACTCCCCGGTCCGGAGACGAAGCGTAGATGAGATGAGCAAGATGTTGGATGAGATGATCCAAGACCGTGTCGAATCCGGCCAGCTCGTTAGAGGCGTTCGTGGTAGTGTTCGAGTCGCCAACGATCGAAAGACAGGTAACGCCACGGATCCCAGCCAAACTAGCCTTGAGCAGCCGCAAAACGATCCGCAAATCGGAGGGGAAACGCAGTCACTGACGCAAGAAGCATGAACTTCCGACCACGATCTTGCGTCTCAATCTTTCATGGAGTAGACCGGCGTTCGGGCCAGGTTCTTTTTAATTCGCCTGCTTATATTATACCCCTACAATGTTTCTGTATATGTTATTCTACGATTTCGGCTGGCTTGTGAATGTGACTGTCTCGATGCGGAAAGGTGACAGGCGAATGTTACGTTTTGTTGGTTCCTGGCGATTCCGTCGGATAGCATGGTACATGTGGTATCTCGCATCTGTGTCCAGCGGCCAAAGGGGAGGGGATGGAATGGAAACTGTACTTATATCGGCCAGTGCTCATGGCTCTGCTATGCTTATTGATATGGGAGGACACAAGAGGGCCATGTTTTCTTTCGCGCCATGCTCATAGTTTTACGCTTAGCTGAGGAGATTGCCTCGTTTGTACATGTTGTATATTATTCACGCGGCCAACCGCAGCGGATGGGGTCTAGGGTTGCGCAGTATCTAAAGAGCTGGCTTGCAGTTGCCAGATTCATCATCCATGTTTGCTTTTCCTCGTCAGATAATAGGTAGAGGTGATGTGGCGCAGACGGCGAATGAAAATTTATATCGATTATCATCAATGCAATCACATTTTCGTTGCATCTTAACTGGACGCCGGCTCGAGGATCAGCCAGGTTTGTCCTTCGCTCCCGAGCTGGGGATGTTTGTTCAGCTCTTGGGGTTGCTTGGTATATACCACACGTTAATATAGGTTACACGCTGAGGGATTGTTCAACATGAAAATGTTGCCAGTTGCCTATTGTCAATAAAAAGAAGAGAAAGAGGAGAGGGAAAAAAAAAAAAAAAAAGGAATCGAGAGCGGCGCTTGAGGCATTTCCTTAACCTGACCAGAAAACCCTAGACTTGGAGGAGTTTGTCCTGGCGACTATTTTACTTTTCCGTTACGAAGTGGGATAGGAACGTCTGTTATAGTGGCGCAGCTTTTTCAAAAATATCTGCTTGCCCATTCGGTCTAGGACTCGTGCCACACCCAACCAGAATTATCTATAATACCTATGTGGTATGTACTATTAGCTCGGACCCGAAATCTCACGATACTGCTCCGGGGGCAAGACATACGCAAGTTTTCGCCTTTCCCCCTCTCTTGCTTGATCGCCTCTACTTAGACACGGTTATGATGATATGCAGAACCATATCGTACCCAGTGTAGTTGTTCTACATTTTTATAGACCTGCTGTCCTCGGCGATACGGAGAGAGAGATGTAGCATGGTAGGTGAAGGAAATAAGAAGGCCTAGGCATCGCACTACGGAGGGATTGAGATAGTAGTGAAGTTTCTTTGAATGGCGATGTGTCTGTCCCCATGCCCTCATTGTCGTGTCTATGTAATCATTCATGCACGTGCGTCAGCCCCGAATTCAGCCTCATGTATAGTGATTTCTTTCTTTCTTTCGTAACCACAATGCGGGCGGTTAGCTGTTGGTTTCGACTGTTGGGGGCTTAGAGGTGTTCTGGGGTCCGGACCCCATATATGTCGTATGATTCTACGCGTGGTATGGGATATGTATCCGTCTGGAGTTGAGGTGTTTAGTGCTCGTTGGTTTCTCACGCAGCAATGAGCCAACATGATTAAATTAGCGATGTTGGTCTCAGATGACGATGATGCTTCTCTTTAGTCGGGCTGCTGACCAGATCTACAGGACAGTCTACTCCGTAGTCATCCAAATTATAATGATCAAATTGAATCAGAAAAAGTCTCAGATCTGCAGGACAGTCGCGATGAGGGGTTTGTAGTACCCCCAGATAAGTTACTAGTGTCACGCAGCGACGAAATGACAGGTCGGAGGTCTACAGTAGAACTGTCGTCTCGCCTAGTCATGCAGGTACGAAGCAGGCGTGTTGTTCGAGATAGATGGATAGAAACACGCGATAAATAGTGCGTACAACCTACATATAGCCATAACGTACATACATATACGGCATGGTCCTGCATAGGCTGGTGAGCCCGCGTCTCGGTGAGCGTGCACACAAACGAGATGAGATTGGGGCCAAAAGATAGAATCTATGGTGTTAGGGACGAGGTTTGGGGGCTGGTTTCTGCGTTTTGTGTAGATATCGAGAGGATGGAAGAGAATGTTGTTGATGGGGGCCTCTATGCACACTTGCTCTATGCGTGGTAGCAAGCAAGACAAGCGGGGGACTTTCCGATCAGGCATCAAACCCCGTCTCTAGGTTTGTCTTTCATGAAACCAATCGTCCAATACCGCCAGAGTGGATCTCGGCGTATACAGATTCTAGTGTTACCTACATAACAGTGTTGTAGGCAAGGACTTGCTTCATAGCAGATTGATTGTTGCTCTTGTTTGCGATATTCCATATTATCGCCTGTCTAAGTAATTAGTTAGTACCTACCGAATAAGTCAAGTGCCCATGTACTTCGTAAGGGCAGAGAGCTTTGAACTTGCAAGGGGGCTGCTGACATGGGAAAGTGCATGCTCTGCATGGGAATTATCAAAGCCGTACACATTCCCTAGGACGGATGGGCCGTGTGTCATAAGCAGGGCGGGGAAAACCAATGACGGGCGCGAGTCTCTGGCAATAGGCAGCTGTAGCTTGTCAGTGTACAGAAGTGCGACCGCATCTTGCATCCTCATACGGCCTTGGGAGGGCAAGTCTCTGGGCGGGTTGCGCAAACGGCAGCGCAACACGTTGCCAATGGTTCTCAGTCAGTGGCTGCCCAAGATTGTCGTGATCGTCTCTCGTCTGACGGGATCGTCGGTCGCCCATATCACCCAAGTCAGAACTTACAATCCTGTAGGTTCAAGATCGGGTCCTGTATGCCGGGCGCGCACTACTGCAGTATTGATCGCCGTAAGGCTCCGGCAAAGGACGATTAGAAAGCTCTCCAAGTAAAATCGTTATTACGAAGTATAATTTGACCATATGTCCCGTAGTTTATTTCATCATTCCGATACAGACACAGTATTGCAGGCGTATTTACTATGTGTATTCACTGTGATTTAGCGCTTCGCGGTGGAGGGGCGGGTGAAGTGTTCCAGTCCTTAGACGCGCACTAAAAGCAAAGGGTCTTCCCAAGCTCTAGCCGAGGGAACTCAGTGGCGGCGTAAATCTTTTTTCTTTGTGTTAGCTTGTTTCATCTCCTCAGGGGTCCCGGGAACGGGGACATGGATCGCCCCATAGCCAATCATTGCTGGTCAAATATGGGGTCATTCGCGGATGGCGGGCTTGAAGTACTGGCCAGAGACTCAGATTGTCTCCCAACTGCATGTAACCACTACCCATAGGTAGCCAGTAGTGCAGTGTAGCGGTGCATACTAGTATACACTATTACTTAGAACATTAGATAGTAACGGACTTTAGCATCGAAATTTTTGATCATACTTGTTCGTAGTAGGTCTCTTGACGGCGAGCTGATGGAGTCTTGAGCTACAGAGACGGAAATAGCCACACAGGAAAAGCCTGGGGAGTCTGGCTGCAGGTTTGGGGCACATGGGATGCAACGCCGCAGTACTTCGTAATTAGGTATACACAATACGGATGTCTTAGCACTACACGCCTGGTGTATGGAGTACGTCGTGGGAAAATTGTAGGCATAACTCCATTGCGACTTGTGTCCTCAATGGGAAATGGTGTTCATATCTCCCTCCTCCATCTACCTTCATTTACCGCTTTTTGGTTGCAAGCTTGACATAATTACAGAGCTACACTCTAGCCGATATGACACGACTACGTACATGCACGTAGGTTCCTATTACCTCTTTAGCAGTAAATGATTGGCAGTGGTTGGGTAGCATACAGGTAAATTCCGCCGAGGTAGTACAGTGACATCATCAGATCCCCACAATCCTAGATGTACTGCGGGTATTCCTTCAAACGTCCTCATCATCAGATCTTTCCCCACATTACCTACACTACTGTCAAGACATGCGCTGGGCAGAAAAAAAGGAGACCTACACTTGAAGCTGAGTAACAAACTACTAAAGTAATTCGCTTGCCGACTAAGGAAAGGAAGCTTCTGCATGGTTATTCGAACCGATAGTATGGGTTCCCCGGGTATTAGTCCAGAAGCGAGTGTAAGCAAGCCTCACAGCTTGTTGGGTTCGCCCCGTCTCAACTTTCCGCCAACCCTGCGCCGTTGGTAGCTTCCTTCCTCCTTCAATACTACCGTTAGCTTGGTACCTGCCTTAGGGAAGAAGTGTGCCCGTACGAAGTAGACTTGGACTAAATAGAATTTCTGTGTTAGTGCTACTCCGTACTACCTCTTTGTCAGTTGTCAAATTGCCAGCTGTCCTGCCGTAGATATTGTTTCTTACTCCAGTTGACCACATTCCCGGCTGAAACTCCGATTCTTCTTTCCAACACTAAGCCTCGTGATCGTCACTTGACAGTCAGGGATCTGTCTGAACCACAGGCCCAATGGCCTCGCGGCCCGCTTGCTCTGTCCGTTTGTCTGCCTAGAGTGCCGTTTGCCTGTCGCATGTTCTGCCGTACATACATAATTACGGCATCATTGCAACAGTACTGGACAGGACCATCGTCAGAGTGCCAAGATATAGGGTCCGCTTCGTAGCCACGCTAGATCTTCGCCATCCCCTCTACCTCCGGCCATCACCTACCCTTTTCAGTTTGACGATCGTTTCCCCCCGACCTATTGACCGACCCAGTAGACCGACCCAACGCTCAGCTAGGCCGGCAGGCATGTTGTCGCACCCAGCCAGCAACCCAGCCTCGGCCAGTAACTGTACATACACTACTTCATACACTGGTCGGCCAATATCCGAAGCTTGTTGCCGCTCACTTGAGTTATTGCCTTAAGAGCAGTACAGTACCTTGAGCTGACCACCTTCCTTGCGGCCTTGACGATCCGTTCCGTCTTGCGCATTCTCTAGTTTGTTTTTCTGCAGTCCTTCCCGCCACCCAGCACGTCGGAATGGCACCCATCTACTGGCTGTGATGGCCGACTCATAATTCTTACCGCCTGTCACTTGCCTATCACTCCTTTACTCATGTCAATTTGCTACCTCGTCGCTGCCGCATCTACGACTCTGCTTTGCGCTTGCCTCTCTTCCATCACATCACCCTCGCCGATGCATTAATTTGGCGTCAACCAACCCGTTCGTACGCTTGAGTACGGACAGTTAATCCCGATTACATCTTGGTTCACGGATCCATGCGGTGTACCCGCTATACTCGCAGAGATGGCCCCTGTTCTGGACCTCTCTCACACCACTCACACCAAGATCATGATCGTCCCGCCTCGGTTGAATCTTCGTAGGGCGGCCTCGTACCAAGGTGAAAGGGGACCGACATCATCTACCTCATCGCGGTTCAACTTCAATCATCACATCTTCTCATCGCCACCGCCTTCGCCAGGCTTGCCAGCATTGGTCCCACGGCCGCGCAAGTCGCCCGTAGCCCCGAGACCAAGTCGAGTACTGAGGATATTAGCCTGGGCGACAGGGTTGGTAGTGCTTCTTTTTCTGGCTAGGACGGTCAAGCAGGGCGGCAAGGAAATACCAGTCGTCGGATGGGCTCTTGAGGATGGAGTGGAATATGAAATGGTAGGGCAGAACGAGCTGCCCGAGTTTCCAACACCAATTGCTGTGACAGATCGGCACGGGAAATCAAAATGGACAGTGTCTATTCCTCCGAGCTATCGGTTCCCTCTCTCGATGCAGGAATATTCCGACGTCTGCAGTAAATGCCGAGAAGTCGCCGCTCACGTTAGGGAGTTACGCGGTCAGTCATCTCTGTCACCACAGACGCTGCACTATTATCACAGAGACGCCAATTTTGTGGACGTCCACGATGCTGAAAAGAAGGGGCTTTTGCCCGGGATTGAGGAAAAGATGAAGAGTATTGCCGTCCAGGCCCAGAACAGGCATCTTGTAGGACAACAAATTGATGGATCGGCCGATGCTGAGACCTGCAGGAAATCTATGACGGTAGTGCTCGAATCATCTGATGCGGGGCTGGGGCCTACTTTGATGATGCTGTGGATGGCCTATGGGCTTGCGCAAAGAGAGAACCGAGCGTTTTTCATCGAGGACTCACGATGGGCCTATGGCCAATACACAGATATATTCAAATCGTCACCCTTGCAGAGCTGTAAGCCTCCACCCAGGTATCAGATGCTGCCTTGTCCCCGAAGCGCGAAGCATCTTGTCGTATCCGCTGCTACAGTTCGGGAGATGTTTGGGGGCAGCTTCATGGCCGAATACGAAAACACCAAGCGGACGGATGCTACCCGAGAACGAGCTATATACGATCTCGCGCGCGTAGGATATGAAGCACTTTTTCATCTGAACAACGATGATCGGCCTTATGTGACCAATCGGGTCACAGAACTGAAGGCAAAGGCACGAGTACCCCCGGGCAATCACAATGACGGCACGATCGTTGGGATTCACGTTCGACAGGGAGACGTGCACCCATTTGAATACCAGTACAACGGCGCGTACATACCGCTGGAGCAGTATGCGCAAAGGGCCAAGGAGCTTGTCGAAGAGCACCACAACTACAGCACCCCCAAAGGCGGTGAAGACGTAGCTGCCAAGCAACACTCCTTCATGGTTGTCGCATCGGATAACCCGGATGTATACGAAGCGGAGGAGTTTAGAACTTCTGACCGAGCCCAAGAGCAAATCAAGCTAGCCGGGAAGCAACATGCCGAAGCTACAATCCCGGATCGATCAACGATGCATAAATTCGTCGACGAGGCGTTTGGATGGGAGGGCGGCTTCTTCGCGAGCATGTTCTGGAACCTCGGCCACGCAACATTGCACAACGAGGACACGACGGCCGATGCCTCGCACGAACGGGATCCTCCTTCGACCGATGCCATGCGGCTTAGAGGGCTGATTGGACGCGCCTACGTGATGGATCTGGCGGTGCTTAACGAGGCAAGCGACGCCGTCATCTGCACCCTAAGTGCGACAGCGTGCCGCTTGCTAGCCGTAATGATGGGCTGGGACAAAGCCATGGCCCGCGGCAAGTGGGTGAATATTGATGGAGATTTCATGTGGACCGGCCTAGCATTATAGTAGGATCAAGACCTACGCGGCGTTTTACGGTACACATGTAGACCAGAGTTCCTCGGATCAGGGGCTAGCGGCCCAAATCCGATTTTTAGCATACGTTGGCGTTCAGGGGATATGGGCATCTTGCCCAAGGTATTGAGCATACAAACACAAAACGGATTATATCAAGTGGTTCATCATAGGCGGTTTATCACGGTCTACTAGCAAGGCGATTTTATTATGTCGAAGTTGGTTGTGGATTGAAGCAGCGTCATTCGCTTGGAATAGTCAGCCGTGACCTGGACGGCAAACAGCATTGTCTTATTTATTGAAACAACATAGCCAGTCGAAGAAAGGGCTGCTGGAAAAATGAAGCCTGCCACAATAAAGCTCTTGAACTGGTCAATATTCTAGACAGATCCGACTTGGTTGGGCCTTTTGAACTTCCATCCGAGCTTCAAGAGAAACTTGAGTTGCAAGTCTTCAGGAGATGTTCTAATTGTATAGCAAGAGTGCTGCATGCTCCTATATAACAAGACTAGAGAGGCAACTACCTACCTAGGTACATACGCCCGATTTGATACTACTATGATTATGATGTGATATACTTTAGTTGAAAGCAACGAATTGATCGTTGAAATCCGAGGCCTATACCTACTTGCTGCATGTTATAAACTAGGCCTTATGGCTGGTGTAAGTCGCGCCGTACTCGTATCCTTCCACTGTACGGAGTAGGTGTATTCGCACCGGGGCATCATGCAGTGATAGACATCTGCTGCACAAGAGCCTAGATGATATATGATCTCATTGCTGTGAGCATATACAATGCCATTGAGCATTTTCTACTGTAAGAGAAGTTGCGCTTGGTGATGCTATGCGCAATGCTAAACGTAAATACCATTCAAGAAACCGACGTTCTCGGGTTTCGTATTCGTATTTTATCGCTACTTTCTTGCGATTGGAAACGGACGTATGCGATTGGCTGCGACACTACTAGCTCCCCCGCAATACCCCTTGCCCCACTATCCCTATCGCGCATGCATTGGCCAATTCTTGGATTGCCTGCTGTAGATGGCGTTTGCGCGCTACGTACGAAGTACTCCGTGCTACTGGGCAATTTTATAAAAATTCACCGCTGCCATCTTCAAACTCCTAATTCTCCCTACACCACCCAATTCGCGTTTTCCCACTAGACGGCACATCGATAACGAAGTGGGAGTCGGAGGACTATATTTCTGTCAGAATGGGTCTCTTACAAGAGGTCTCAGGACCTCTGTCGCAACAACTATCGCAGCTGTCGACCGCGTCGCAAGTCGGAGTCGTGATCGCTGGGCTCCTGTTCTTTTCCGTTCTTCTCAACGTTCTGCACCAGTTATTATTTAGAAATCCCAATGAGCCGCCTCTCGTCTTCCACTGGTTTCCTGTCATAGGAAGTACCATCACCTATGGCATGGACCCCCCGACATTCTTCAAGGAGAATCGTGCTAAAGTACGCCTATAAACCCCTTACCCCTGGCTTGTGGCTTCCGAGCTGGCGAAGTTCTTTCGAAGCTGTCTTTTCGTCTTTCTAATCTGGACACTGTAGTACGGCGATATCTTTACCTTCGTCCTCCTCGGCAAGAGGACAACCGTATACGTCGGACCTACAGGCAATGATTTTATCTTGAATGGCAAGCTCAAGGACGTCAACGCTGAAGAAATCTACACGGTTCTTACCACCCCTGTCTTTGGAAAAGATGTGGTATACGATTGTCCCAACTCGAAACTCATGGAACAGAAGAAGGTATATTGCCGATCTCGAGATATTATTCCAGCGCCGTTATTGACCAAGTCACGAACCTAGTTCATGAAAGTCGCTCTCACGACCCAGGCCTTCCAGTCGTACGTCCCCATCATCGCCAACGAAGTATCAGACTACTTTAAGAGACACTCGGACTTCAAGGGCAAGTCTGGTGTTGTGAATATCTCGAAGAACATGGCTCAAATCACTATTTTCACCGCCTCCCACTCTCTCCAGGGCGCGGAGATCCGAAGCAAGTTCGACGAATCCCTGGCTGATTTATACCACGATCTTGACATGGGCTTCAGCCCCGTGAACTTCATGCTTCATTGGGCACCCTTACCATGGAACAAGCGACGAGACTACGCTCAGCAGACTATTGCCAAGATCTACATGGATACAATCAGGGAGCGCCGCGCTGCTGGCAAGTCGGATTCGCAGGATATTATGTGGCATCTCATGAACTCGTCATACAAGAATGGCGCCAAGATTCCGGACCACGAGATCGCGCACATGATGATTGCTCTCCTCATGGCCGGCCAGCACTCGTCGTCGTCTACAAGTGCCTGGATCATGCTGCGACTGGCTTCGCGGCCGGACGTCCTCGAGGCCCTCTACCGTGAACAAGTCGAGGCACTCGGCGCTGACCTACCACCGCTCACTTACGAAGACCTTTCGAAACTCCCCCTGAACCAGGCGATCATCAAGGAGACGCTACGGCTGCACGCTCCCATTCACTCTATCCTTCGCGCCGTCAAGTCGCCCATGCCCGTACCAGGAACCAAATTTGTCATTCCTACTAGCCATAACCTGCTCGCTGCTGCCGGTGTGAGCGCCTCGGATCCCAATTTCTTCCCTCAGCCGGACCTCTGGGAACCCAGCCGATGGAACAAGGAGTCTCCCCTCGCACCCAGAATTACCAACATGGGAGAAGAGGAAAAGATTGATTATGGATACGGACTGGTAAGCAAGGGTGCCAATTCACCCTACCTACCGTTCGGCGCGGGCCGACACCGATGTATCGGCGAGCAATTTGCGAACGTGCAGCTACAGACCATTACCGCCATGGTGGTCCGTCAGTTCAAACTTCGCAATGTCGATGGTAGCAACAAGGTCATCGGCACGGATTATGCCTCGCTGTTTTCACGGCCCCTGGAACCCGCCAATATATACTGGGAGAAACGGGAATGATGATAGAAGCATGAATAAGTCTTAGAGACTCTGACTAGAAACAAACGGAAGTGATCCGTCAATACCCGATGAATTACTATAGATTGTCTGGGGAGCAGAGCAGAGCTGCATCTCTCGAGACATGTTATGAGAACACGGCATAGACATACTACAGTACATAATTACCTAATACAAGAAGACAAAAAAGTCAGTCACGATCATGGGTACCGACCGTAAGAAGTGAATTCATATTCACAGCCGAGAGAATGATTTTAGAAGACTGCGTCGACATCATCATCTTTCAGGAGGTTACCATTGTAGAAGTTCATGATAACATAAGGCGTACCTAAATGGTTCGCTCAACTGGGCACCGTACGGTGGTGCTTGATCACCGAGGTACGAAGTACTCCCCTGTAAAACAATAAAGTTAACTGTCATTTCCCGCTGTAGACAGCGGGTCGCGCATTGTCGCGTATTTGGTGTCCAATAGGAACGCGGCCGAGTGTCCGTAACAGGCACCTTGCCTAAGTAGGTCACATGCGAAGAGCTCCTGCGTAAACTGCCATAGGTCGTGTCTGGGTGGTTTCAAATACTTAATGCACCCTTTCATCCCATTACATTACATGATGATGCGGCGTGCGTGTTCCCCGAAGCGATCTCTCCTTCGTCTAATTACTACATAATCTCCTACTAAGGACCTATATTCCCTAAGGTGAAGCTGTATCTATACGCACTTGGTGTGGTAGAAGATCCCTATCTGTCCTGAAGTTCAACAAGCCTGGTACGACCACGACGATCCATTCTGAGACTCGTAGTATTTGACCGAGGAAATTCGCGGTGCTACCGAGCATACCACAATAAATACCACAACCTAGTCACCACAAGACTACCTGCTACGAAGCTACGAAGCTACGAAGCTCTGATACTCTATTCGACGCGGTCCGCCAGGCTTCTCCGAATTAGAATCGCAGACGCTCCATCTACAAGCTCGCGAACTAGCACTTGCACCTCGATTCGCCATGTCAGCAGAAAATGGGCTCGGGCCGCTTGTGCGTCGATGGGGTCTATCTGTGCAGCACCTTCCATCCGCTACAGCCGGACAGGACGAATTGAAACTATTCGTCGCGCCAATTCTCAAAGAAGCCCTCCCTTTCATCGATTCGGCCGCGCCCAAGATCCCGTCCCCAGATACGAAGAAGCTCTGGAAATCGAAAGGAGCCAAGACCAGCCCAGACTCGACAGCTAAGGTTGACGTCTTAGAACGCGTCATCTCGGTCAAGGATCTCGAGCATATTGCCGCCAATGGTAAATTCAAGGGGAAGATAGAAGAAGAGACATGGGCAACCCGCCTCAGCGTGCACGAAGATGCCGCAAAGAAAGGCACGGCATCCTGGGACGAATTCGACCACTCCTTCCGCCTCGAGCACGGCAAGACCGAGATGGCCTTCACGCCCGACGTCATCGGCGCCAACGAGGCTCAGCGATGGGACTGCGCCGGTATCGAACTGGAAGAGGCCGGCCTGTCGTGGGACAGGTTCTCGCTGGTGGTCGAGGAGATGCGCCACAAGATCGGCAGACCTATCCTCAAGGATCGCACATTCCCCGTGCTCCAGCTGTCGTGCGCCGTGAAAGAGGGGACCGGTGCCCAGGAGTTCGTCATCGTCAGCATCCCCGTACCGGATTTCGCTACGAGCGACCACGCCAAGCTGTCCAAAGAGAAAGGTGCCCAAATCGCGTTCTACGTCAGCATTGAGCGCATACGCAAGCTGGAAGACGGAAAGATTGAGTGGCTCCTCGGCACGGCTAGCGATGCCGGTGGTATTCTACCCTTATGGATCCAGGATCTAGCTCTGCCGGGCATCGTGTGGAAGGATGTCCCCATGTACCTGAGCTGGATCGCAAAGGAGAGGCAGAAGACCGGCACAGGAGCTTCTTCTGAACCGGCCCCTGCGGCGGCCCCTGCTGCTGACGTCGGCGCGAATACTGAGACAGAACAAGGTCCTCAGGTTACCACCGGGGCGACGACCGAGCCTACAGAAGCTGTGTCTGGTACGGCAACCACAGGGGAACCTGTGTCTGACGAGGTCACACCTGCAGTGCATACTGGTGCCGATGCAGGCAAGGCAACTAGCTGAAACACCTAAGGATGAAGCAACAACTGGGAGCTGAGAAAGGCACCGCCAGAACACGAATATTGGGCAGGCTTAAACTAGTCGATTGAAGGGCGACAGTCAGTGGTTATTGGGGAAGACGACTGCTAACAGCACACCGTCTGCTGGGTGATGAATGGCCTTTAGCCTTACACGGCATGGACAAGCACATGGACGCGTCGCATTACCTAATTTTTGTTTCTTTATATTGTTTGTATTGCGAGGATACCTCAGCTTCACGCTGCATGTTTCTTAATTGGCCTTTTACGGGCTTTTGCTAGGGTTCTTGATACCATTTGCAGCGTTCGAACGATATGCTTAATATAATATCTTTATTATCATTTTTTGATTACTTGGGATTTTGCTAATTGCTATTGTCTGAATAAATGTTCGAAGTTGTAGATGAAAGGATGTATGAGTTCAGAATTCAACTTGGACGTAGATAAATACTACATATGCAGTTCCATTTACTATGCTGTCTTCGCCCCACTACTGATGGAAGGCAGATCACCTCTGTTGATGTCGTCATACCGAGACGGCGAAGCTTACCTAGGGAGACAGTTCACCTCACAACAACACCTACTATAATTAACACCTATTTATTTTCAAAACCAGTCACGACCACTATCTATCTATCTATCTATAAAGATCGAATAAGCTTGCCAGTCGGCAAAATAAATTCGAAAAAAAGAAAGAGAAAAACAACCTCGATTTTCCCTGGTTCCTCTGAAATGGCTACAAACAGTGGACGCGGGAACCCCAGTACGGCACATCCATTTACCCATTTACCTATCTATCTACTTACCTACTTACCCCTTTTTCTTAATTGTTAAGATCGCTCTTCGCTTTACCTCTCTCTCCTCTCCTCCTCCCACTACTTATCTCTCCTCCGCTACTTTACCGAGAGATTTTCTTCCTCACTTATTAACTTACTAACACACTAACTTATGAACTTCTTTCACAGTCGACGCGGCAGACGCCCCCAAAGGCGGAGACACGGCCCCGCCGCCCGTGTCCGGCGACGTGAAACAGGCGGTCCACGACGCTGCTGAATATCAAAGCAGTGGTGGTGCGGGTACGGGTGTTCATGCCTCTGGCCAGGAGGAAGGCATGCGTTCGGGTGCTGGGAGTGCGGTTGAGGCGGGGCCGGGGAGGGATGAGGGGGGAGAGGAGAGTGGAAAGGTAGTAGGTGGGGGGAGATGAAGGGGAGACGTGAATGGAGATGAAGGTGGGGAGAGCGTGATAGGAACCAGTAGGTGTGATGGGAACTGATTGGGTTGGGTTGTTCGGAGCTGGTGATATTAGGGACTTGTAGTAGTGGATGTCAGAGGTTAAGGAGGAAGGCGAGTGCGAAAGGAAATTTGATGGGTGTATGAGTGTATGAATAAATGAACGAACTAACGAATGAACATACGGTATAAAATGATGGGATAGACCAACGTGGTACTGCCGTATCACAACAGAATAGAACACACACCCAGTGTGGTGTAAAAGCAAACCGGCATTCGACACCAAATATAGTGGAATTAAGTCGCACATAAAGAGGTTAGAGATGAAAAAGGGGCAGAAGTCATGTATGTACCCTATGGTTATGTACGCCTGTGGGTGTATACGTGTTGGCGGATAGATGTGTATTCTTGTCACAACCATCCCATTCTATCGTATTTACCGCATTGCATACACATTTCAGCATCAAGCACGTTGGAAATAAAATCTATAGAAAACTAGAAAAAGTAGAACGAATTCCTTCACTCGTGCACTTCCTCACTGACAAGGCCCAACCGCCGAGAGCGTGTAATTATAGCCTGGCAATTCTGTAGAACCTTTTGCATTACAAACAACATTCTACGCAAATACGCCGAAATGAGCCTATCGATCGTAACAGTCTCAGAAACAATCATGTCAGAATAGACAACTCGGCCCTGTTTTCCAGGTACGTGTTGCCTACTCTACTAAAATCAGGCGTATCATGATACCGCACCCGCTGCTATAAGAGAGGCAATAGGATCACGGGTGGTACATAGCACCTAATCCATCATCAGGCCATTCAACAGTTTTCAACATTTATTGTACTACATAGCTGAAGTACGTATCTGTGTGTGTTTGGAGGTTTGCAAACCGTTGCAAGTACCAGATCAAGTGTTAGTCAAAGGAGTATCACAGAAGGGTATTGATGCCGCAGCCCTGACGCCGTACATCGAATGCTTATGAAGAACTCTGTGTGCTTTTCCAAGCCAGCCTTTTTGCTCTCCCGTGAGCTCGGTCTTTCTTTACTCATCATAACAAGAATCTTCTAGAATCACATTGCGTTCGATCTTCCATAGCCATGGGCTTATCGGCATAGGAGAATAAGAGGAAAATAAAACAAATCAGACAACCGCGAGTTCGCTAGTCGCCATATCACGGTACACCTCGTAGCTCAAGATTCTGTGGTCAGAATAGTGGAGCATGATGCGGTAGCGCCGCTCATAGAGAGGGCGGCCATCTGGAAGATTGTCTCCCTCGCTCGAGTGCACAGGTCCGACGGCGACACCTAGTAAGGGGCAAATGGGCCGCAGACGACGATCTTCGTCGGTCATCGTCGGTAAAATAGCCTCGACCTTGAAGCCACGACGGAATTGGTAAACGTCAGGTGACGGTCGTGTCAACGTGATCAAAACGGCCCGGCCGCAGGAAGAGCTCGCGACCACTAGAAACAGCTCTGGGACGTGCAAGAGGATACAAAGCCGCTCAGACGGACAGGGCATACCCGGCACAATGCGCCGCGGCGGCCTTTTCTGACGAATGACATCCGTGAGCATGATGCTACAAGCATGCGGATCATCTAGGAGTTCGATGTCTGACTGGTATGTTCTCAATACTGTAGCACCGCATGTCAGTGAAGACCAGGGTTTTAAGATCGTATAAAAATCCAAGGTATGATACGTAGAAAGCATGGACAGAATTCGCCTATTCTCCCTCTTCTTGTAGATAAGAGCAAAAGAGTGGAAATATGCTCCTAATCTTACTTACAAGTATTATTGTGGAGGAAAGTATAATTCTGACTATCAATCCCGTTATCAGGGCCCTGTCCGTCAATGGGAAGGCGTTTTGAATCCCTGTCCGCAGCTTCATCATTATGTGTGAACCTAGCCTGATATTCGCAGTCTCGTGTAGGGTTGTACCATGCGAGAGGTTGATCACTGATCCAACGAGGTGCCAGGGCGAAGCGGTGGCGTTGGTTCTGTCTAACCCATGGGTGCACAGTTGAATTGTCTTTGATATGTTGGACAGCTTTGTTGGTGCTAATATAATGGCCATATGCCTTGTTCCATACGTATACAGATTCTGCTGGGCTCAGTCCAAGAGACTCCTTGTAGGTAGTAGTCGGCAGGAAGCTGCTTTCGGTGAATATGAGAACACCCCAGCCAACAGGTACTCTATGCTTTTTTATCAGTATCTAACAACAACTAAAAAAATAGATAAGGTCGTTCCAACTTACTCTGGAGGTATGCGTTCCGGGTTTTTACTGTAGAAACTTTCGTAAACGCCCTTAATCCCCCGGCGGACCCAACTTTTGATGTCTTTGCCGATGTTTGCGCAGTGCAGTCTCCCTTGTATGTCGATAGCCACTATTTCCTCAGCCTCGCCGTCAGGGCCATCGCTGAAGGCTACGTTTGGAATATTGTTTCCTGTGCTCCGGGTTTCAATGATGATATGATAAGGCTTGGTGCGAGAGGGGATGAGGGGCTCCGTAGGGTCGACCGGGGCCCCGTTCTGAAATACCACTTTCCCGTCGGGATCTACCATCTTGCATATAAATGCAGCATGCGATACAGGCGGCGCAGGATTTTCGAATCCAGACGATGAGGAACGTAACGCTGGCGCAAATATATGTATCTCGTGAAGATTGTTGCCGACGGCGATCAGTCGCGACTGTTTATGAGCTGCGAGTCCCCAGGCTGATTTGCCAACGTTTCGGTGGAAGAACGGTTTCATGGGCATTAGTGGTTGCTCTGGAATGGTGCCAAGCTCGAGACGTTGGAGCGCATGTTCGACCTGATGAGTATAATAGGCGAGCACATCGCCATCATCACAGGCGAAGAGTAAAATTTCTTCTTCGCCAAGGTTGCCAAGGACCATATGGTTGATGTAGTGGGGGTTTCGAAAGTCTATGTCGCCGTGTATGAGACGAGCGTCTTCGCTGACCGGACGCTTGATTGTTAAGTCTAGAAGAATTAAGTGAGCTACGTTAATAAGCGAAGACACGGCCTTCTCCTCTGGTCTCTGTCTCACTCCCCCTATCTCTCTCTCTCTCTCTCTCTCTCTTCTAGTGACAGGGCGACTTACCAGGACGCGCTGGAAGGCCGTGGTCGACACAACTCTGGACACGGAATATGTGGATCGCGCTGCCATATGCTACGGCATAGATGTTGAATTTTTGAGAAAGGACGGTGAGATTCAGACGAGACCAGCCCAGTTTGGGGACGGGGGATTCTTCATCAGGATCATTATTCGCGACGGCTTGCAGAGGTTCGAAGTCGAGTTCTGATTCGCCTTCAGACCACTCCTGGGAGGAGGCTGCGTCATCCATGGGAAAAAGATGGTCAAACCCAAACGGGGGCGGCGACAAGGGAGCACCAGAGAGCGCCGCCGTAAGTGCCGGTGTTTCTAGGTTGAAGATACTGTGGTCGGCGACTTGGTCGGCTTGGTCGGCGATTTGGTCGGCGATTTGGTGGTTGTAATCCGAGAGTATATTTTCGATCACGGCTGATTGGCTACCCTGTTCGTCATGATTGCTGTTATTGTCCTCGTTCTCGTCCTCGTCCTCATCCTCATCCTCGTCCTCGTTCCCATCCCCGGCCCTGACGTTGTTGCCGCACCGAACATCTGTTATGACCATGTCTGATCCGTGTGTCGAGTTGGTACCAGCATTAGAATCGGCGTCAGCATCGACGTCAGGATCGGAATCGGCGTCTGAGCCGAGATCATGGCCGGCGGTGGCTGCGGGAGGCCGCGGCTCGTTCCAAGGCTGATACCAAGGGAAGTTGACGGATTGTGGAAGCTGGTATCGCTGATGCCCCGTCTGGCAGTGGCATTGCCCAGTGACGAGAACGCGTGGCGCCATGCTGTTGCTACATGAGATGGCGAGTGCAGTGGTATGGAGGATGGAAGACTGCAGGCGGCCACAGTCGGCTTGGTGTTCTGTGGGTAGGTTGGCGCACAAGTCAATACATTACCTAGGTAGGTAGGTAGGTAGGTAGGTAGGTAGGTAGATGCTGCTGTTGTTGTGGTAGTTAGTTCCAGCGGCTGTTAGGTTATTCGTGACACCGAGCAGGCTCCTTCCAATATGGTAAAATAAATTAAAGTAAGTACCTATTGACTTAGGTATCAGGGTAGCCTACCAAGATTGCCATGTGCTTGGAGGTCAGCTTAACTTTCCCTACGCGCACGCAGACCAGAAGTCACGGTTGGTATGCCGCTCGTCCCTTCCGCCTCGGGCAAACACGGGTTTGTTGGCTCATTTATTCACTCCCAGTAGCTCCTGTGAGAGCATACAGATGATGTACCTATTCATTGGCGCAGGGGTTTGTAAGATACGTAGTATACACCCATGTGCCACGATAAATGGCATGTTGGTTTTGGCTCAAGAATAGCATGACGATAGAAGTGATGAGCACTTACGTAGCTCCCCAAAAGTACCCCGCACCTGTACCTCAATTGCTCTCCAACTCCGGTAGGTATTGTACTGAGCTGTCGATGGTTGCCTCTTTATCTTATCGTAATCAGCTATTCCGTACGACTGGTACTGTACAGTACATACAAATGCATCTGTGAATTGATGATACCCATCACTAGTGGTAATCTCACATACAGTTATGGCATGGCTATGGCTATACCAAAGCTACCGTATGTCAATCTCGCTTGTTCAGAAACTAGGATCTTGACCTCGAGAAACGAATGACGGCTGGCTTGATCAAGCATCTTTACTAAGAATCGTTCTGTTACATCTTGGCCTAAATAGCTAACTGATCTTCATGCAGCTGTCCTGGACGCGATTTTGAATCTGCTTTACAGCCCGTTGGACTAGCTCATTCGATATTCGTGAGCAACCGTTGGTGCTAGGTGCAGGGATTGGAACACCCAGCCCAGCCAGAATGATGGTCCATGCATCCAGAAACAGTAACCAATCTCGTGCTCAAAGACTCGATCACCAAATTGTTACGTACTCGACACCCGTGGCCATCTCGAGCTAAGCCCTACGGCCCGCTGGATCGGGTCTGGCTTAATAGTATCTGCCGAATGGGGCTCGAGACGTGAGCATACCCGAGAATAGACGGGAATCTATATGCGGGAGAAGCACGAATGTCTGTTTGACGGCCGCCCGCTGCGTCTCCTCTCTACAGATAGGTATGCGGCATCGTGAGGTGGTCCCGAGGAGAACGCGCCAACCTTGCGGTGGACCCGACTACTAGGTAAGGTCCGCCAAGATACGATTTGATCGAACAATGAGCAATACCTGATTGTCTTGCCGGCTTCTCATTGGCCGAAGATAAGGCAATAAGCTACGAGTTAGCCTGTTTCCACCATCTTTACACTACGACGTGCCTGGCGAAGCCTTGGATAGTCTCAAAATCTACGACTCGCTTGTATGGAGCATTCCCCTGTGTCAATTAACCGGGATACGCGGAGAATAAAAATCTGCGTACCTTAGACAGAAGCCTTAAGAGTTGAATACCAGTACTTATTATTGTGAACTTAGGTTTTACACTGAGGATACAATCCTGTCACAGGTATCTCAGGTTCCTGTTCCGATCACGCTGGTGTGCACCGACGCCCACCGGTCGAGGAACACACTTGGACAGACCAGATCAACAAGCCCTTTGAATCAGACCAGTAGATCAGACCATTGGGCTCACATAGTAGGATGAGAACGTAGTGTACTTTGTAATGTGGTTGCGCATATTCAAAGTTCCACACCTTTCCTATCCCTGTCACGTTTACAGCAGCTCCGGCAACTAGCTGGCTAATAACGCTTGAAGCCCCCAAACATAGGACGGACGTGAAGAAATGCGCGCATAGCCCTTGTGCCTCTACAAATGTAAGGGACACCCAAAGATCTCGCATCTATGTTCCCGCTTAGTATACTTAGGCAGGTACTGCATGGAAATGCACACCAATGGAGGCATCTGTACTGGCTAAGCGACACGCAGGTGTGCAAGCGTGCTAACCTACCTAGTACCTACACTATCCTACGCGTAATGCTGAATCTTAGGCTTCCGGAGCTGAAACTGGTCAATGGGGCTTCAGCCGTCTTACCAGAAACAAACACGGAAACTGTTAGTTCGATCTGTATAAATAGGTAGGTTGAGATAGGAATTGTTCGGATTAGCCAGGCGCGTGTCCGATTCGCTCGTACTTGGCCATTGCAAATAGAAACAGAACCACGGAGCAATCTATTTCGTAACAAATACTGCGCATCCCTGCCAATTTGAGGCTCGAGCTTTCACCAAGCGCCGTTCGAACATTGCAGGGTCTTGATCGTCTCCAAGTGTCGCTAAGCACGCAAATATGAGCAAAATTTCGGTACGAATTGGCATCGCTACCACCAGCTGGATAGCGACCGGTCATGCGGACAACAGAATTGGAATCTCTTCACAAGCCAGAGAGAGGGCAAGGTAGCAAGGTTTGCGTCATAGGAGACGACTCCAGGGATTCCCTGACCCAACTAATTATGGGGCGACCTGCAGCTGTGGGCCTATTTGTGGGTTCATGCAGCGAAGCAGTGCAGACCCCACACAACCCACCCCACGTCTGTTTTCTCGAAGGCCAGCCGCCAAGCCCTTGCAGTCCAGCCCATGGCCGCCGGGATATTTCGTCTCAGCTACCGAGACCGAGGTAGGTAGGCCAGTATCAATGTGCTCAGCGACAAACACGCGATGACAAAATACCTATTGGTCATCCCATTGCTGCGCCGGAGATGATGCGAAACGACAACCCTAGAACACAGGGATGCATGATTCTGAACCGCCATCCCCGCTTGTTCGATCTCAGGCGCTCGTGGAGAGATTTGTAGGTAGATAATCATCTACATGACCCGGCTCGACGGAAACGAGGCTCCTTTCGGGATCCCACGGCACACACTGCCTACCAGTACTTCATCCTTTACCTACACTACTACGCAGTACGCATGAAAGCACGCGACTATTTCGGACAGTTTGGCCGATGTCGCTCTCGCGAAAGCCCCACGCAACGGCAATGCCCGACAGCAGGAAAAAACATCCTATGCACTGCGTGTAGGCGAGAACGAGAATTTCTTACTTCCATGCAGACCATGCAGACCATGCACACAGCTGCTGCCAGTGCTGACATCTCCTAGCGTGCTTGCTCCCGCGCTACAAAGTACAGTACAGTACCATGTCCCTGACCCAGACCAGCACCAGACCAGAGACCACCAACTCCCCTGGTGGAGTGTGGTGTTGGAGTTTTTACGGCTCATCCGTAGTCAGTCGCCTTGCCCGGAGTCTTGGTGCGGGACTGTGCATAGAATACCTAGAGACTAAGCATCCGACTAACACCAGCTGGGAGGAACTCTTATCTCGCCTCCGTCCGCCTGTCTAATTGGCCCCCGGCTACTGTAGCGACGTAGCGACGTCTTGCTGTTGAAGATCCCCCCAAATCGGGATCCTGTCTGTCGTGCGCGGGAATACCTGCACTAACTGCCAGTACTCCGTATTAGTGACTGGCATCCCTAAACATGCAGCAAGGTTGGCCTAGTCTGCAGTAGTGTGGGTTGATGCCCATCATTGCGACGCCAGACAGGTCGTCCCGGAACTCTTACTGTTCTGTTCTATATAGCATGGACAAGGTCCGCATCGAACATCCCTTACATGCAGATTCGGATGGCCCTCTTTTTCCTTTCTTACATACTTCCATAGCATGAGACATTCTCTCTATCCAAGACAGACTTCGCAAAACCTCCATCAATCTACCCAGCCAGCCAGCCAGCCATTCATCCACCAAATAGTTCTAAGTTTTGGTCCAGCCAAGACGTCACTGCGGCCAAGAACCTAGATTTCCCATCGTTTTTTCATAGTGTACTCTTTTTCAACGCTCGAACCACGAACCGCTCGAAAGTAAACGGAACTATAGCTCTTGTCCGCTCTTACCACCCACGTCGGCACCATGGCGTGGTCCCCTTCCTACTCATGGACAGGGCCCCCTACCACCTTCAATGGCACCAACACAGAGACTGGAGGTGATTCTAGTATGTTTTCACCACCCGCGGACCCGGGGACGTCGTTGCGCATGATTAGATGCAATGAGTGTGAATAGAACAGCGAGAGTAGCTAACATAAAGGACAATTTTCGTGCAGATACCGAAAATTTGAATCAGTGGTACCAATCCGGTGACCAGGCCTTTATTATCGTCTCGTCATGCATGGTGCTGCTGATGGTACCGGGCATTGCCTTTCTATACTCGGGATTATCGCGAAGGAAATCCGCCCTCTCTCTGATCTGGGTTGTCATGATGTCATTTTCCGTGATTATATTCCAGTGGTATTTCTGGGGTTATTCTCTTGCTTTTAGCAGCACGGCGACGAATGGATTCATCGGCGACTTACATCATTTCGGTCTCACCAACACGTTGGCCCTGCCATCTCCCGGATCTCCGCTCATCCCCGAGCTTCTATACTCTTTTTACCAGGTAAGCACTCCAAAGTTTGTTCGGCGGAGGGAATTTCGGCACATAGACGTCACCCTGGAGCTGGTGACAATAAGAAAAAGCTGAATAGCTGACGCATGACGCGACAGATGATGTTCTGCGGTGTCACTGGAGCTCTCGTGATCGGTGCCGTAGCTGAGCGAGGCCGCGTATTGCCCGCTATGGTATTCATTTTCCTGTGGGCCACACTCGTTTATTGCCCGGTCGCGTGTTGGGTCTGGAATATCCACGGATGGGCTTTCAAATATGGTGTATTAGATTACGCCGGAGGTGGCCCTGTCGAGATCGGTTCGGGTATGTCAGCACTGGCCTACTCATGGATTCTCGGCCGCCGTCACGAGAAGATGATGCTCAACTTTCGACCCCATAACGTTTCCCTCGTTACCCTTGGAACGGTCTTCCTATGGTTCGGCTGGCTAGGTTTCAACGGCGGCTCTTCATTCGGTGCAAATCTTCGTGCTACTATCGCTTGCTGGAACTCTTGCCTTACTGCCATGTTCGCAGCTATGACTTGGTGTCTTCTCGATTTCCGCCTCGCCAAGAAGTGGTCCATGGTCGGTTGGTGCTCAGGCACCATTTCTGGCCTCGTCGCAGCCACTCCCGCGTCTGGTTTCATCCCTCCCTGGGCCTCCATTGTATTGGGCGTTGTTACCGGCGTCTGCTGCAATTTTGGCACTAAAGGTAAGTCTCTCGCTCATATCAGAATTAAAATGTCCTCTGACCATGTTCATGATAGTTAAATTCCTGGTCAAGATCGACGATTCTCTCGATGTGTTCGCCGAACACGCGATCGGCGGTATCGTAGGACTCGTCTTCAACGCGCTCTTCGGCGCAAACTATATCATCGGCTTGGATGGCGTCAACAACGGCATCTACCCCGGTGGCTGGATAGGCCACCACTATGCGCAGCTATACATCCAGGTCGCCTACATCGTCGCCGTATCTGCGTACACCTTCGTCGTGTCAGCAATCATCGCGAAGCTGATTGACATGGTACCCGGCCTGCACCTCCGTGCCTCCGAGGAGGCCGAGCTCATGGGCATGGACGACGACCAACTCGGCGAGTTCGCGTACGACTACGTCGAAGTACGCCGCGATTTCCTAGCCTGGACCCCAGTCAAAGAGGAGCCCGTTGCCGGCGGCCACCGCTTTGTTCCCCAACACGGCATCGAAGAACATCAGATGCTCGCAAACACAAACGGCCACTCGCCCCCGAGCTCCTCGCCTCTCGAAACCGAACAAGAGAAGGTAGGCGTCTCTGTGCGCGCCCCGGCCAAAGAACACGCTGCCGAAAGCGCGGCTGAGAGCGCGGCAGAGAGCAGCGGCAACTCGGCGCCGGTGTCGAGGGGCTCGACGGAGAAAGAAAGACCCCAGCCATCACATCCTTGAAGGAAAAAAAAAATCTCTCTGAGTTGTCTGTTCTTACTTAGCTTTTAGATATCCATGTTTTCCCTGTCTTGGAAAAAAACTGTTTTCTTTTTTCTGTCTGTACACTCTATTATAGCCGGCTAAAAATGTCTTCTTTGGTGGTTTTGGGTTGGTTGTAAAGCTCATCTGGTACTGGTACTGGGCTTCGATACGATACGTATATATACACATTGTTTGTCAGGGATGACTAGAAGGGAAGTCATCTTGTGTGCGCAATAATACCCATATATATTTTCTCTTACTCTTATTTTAGATCGCTGTGAAATGCTGCTTATTTTGGTCTTTGAGCACCATATTGATGTATCGTACCTAAGTGGTGAAGACTACAGCGTTTCTAAGTAGCCCGGGAGACTGCGAGCTGATTTGCAATCTAGCTGTCAGAGAATGTCGGTTTCGTATCTCGGACTAGTATGAGCCATATCCTCGAAGTCTCCCCCGTCGTTGAATATCGCTCTACTAAGAACCGAAGCTATCCTCCACATATGCTACGAGTAAGAAAGTGTTCTCGATGGACATGTTATATATATATATACCGATTGCAGAGAACAATGAATAAAACCTTCGAGCCATATCAACTACGTAAGCATAGGTACTCAGAGCTGCACTGGCACCGGGACACATATCTTCAGCTTCTCTCCGATATCGTTACTGGGCGGGTACGAGGCAAACAGCGAGGCGTAGCTGCGGCGTGAGCCGCCGAGGATGTGCGACGTATCAGCTTGTAGTGAGTGTGAAGTATGAAGTTGAGATTAAGTGTACTAGAGCGGAGGTAAGGGGGGACACAAGGGGTAACGCACGACGGAAAGAACAGGCTTGGTTCTTCCATATGACAAAGTAATGTTCTATATATATGGTTTCACGTAGCTGATACCAATCGCTATCCTATACTATTGAAATAACCAACCTAAAATGCTGTTAATCTGGGCACTAAACAGGATGCGATAGCCTGAGACGTGCTGTCAAGGTATGAGAGGTCACAGGTTTAATAGGAGTCGGCCTACAGCTATGTGCTAGGCAAAAGCGTGTTATAAAGCTGACCAGATAGATTAATTAATTTCTAGACTTCTCAAGTAGAAACAATAGGTTCAGGGGACGTAAGTGAATAAATGGTTATAGCCACTCTTGTGTGAAACTGTGAAACCCCCTGACATGCGCGCAAGATTGCTTTGTCACAGTCAGGACCAGGGGATTCGTGAGACGTCAACATATTTTAATGAGTAGTCACTGGCAAACAGTATTTCAAATAGCATCGCGAAGTAAAAAATCCTATCATGAAAATTTCAAGTACAGAAGGTTATGTCTGCGCAGCTAGGAAATAGGGGTTCACTGAGTGAGTAAGAATTGGTCCGCAGCTTGGTAGTAGGTACTACATAGGGCTCAATAGAGTACCCGATTGATTCCTAGACTTCATAATAACTCGAGGGGCTTCATCAGGCCTATAAATATCCGAACAGGTGAGCATAACTACTCTGGAATGATTATCGTCCTGGTAGATGCCGTGATCTATGGCTTGAAGGAGGTATTCCTGAATGATCTTTGGTAAGGGATCTGAACACACTTTCCCTGAATATAAATGCGTATTGTGTAAGAAACAAGCGACATGAGCTCGTGGAGTATAGACTTCAGCACCGATAATACGAAACTCTCTATCCGGGCTAGCCATACAAGAAGTCAACCGTCGTCTCATGTAGCACGAGATATACAGCTGCTCATTAATTACCAGGGCCTCGTGGTAGATAAAACATGCCCTGTACATACATCATGCGAGATGGGTTGTTCTATATGCAACTGCATGACTTACCGCGCAGCAGCGATGATCTCAGGGGTCAGTCAGGGAGGCGCGTGGGATGGCGATTGGAAGGTCAATGGACTGGCCAAAACGCGTGTATCGACATCCCTTGCAGTTATGTATATCGATGAAGCAAAGGGATTGGACAAGATAGATGGATGGATGTTTGGATAGGCCTGCATCCGCTCATCGCCTCGGACTGGGACTGGGCCGTCCTGTGTGTCTTCGCATCTGCGGCGCGGCTGGCATCCTGTCGATCGTTAGCCTTGGCCTTGTCTATATCAGCCGTGCACGATGGAATAAAGGCTTTATACTGGTTCCCCACCAGTAGTCGCGATAGTGCGGTGATATCTGATTGTTCCCCTCCATGACTGTTGGCTTCTCTCCGAGCGCTCGCTGTTTGTATCGCCGCTCCTGTTTATATATCCTCTATAGAGTCGATCGGATCATTATGTATCAATATGAGATCAGATCTGAGATCTAAGATGGGTGTGCCGGGATATTGGACTGGAATGGAGAGTCAAAGCACGAGCCGCCTTGACGTCGGATGAGGTCTGCCGCGAAGGACTGTTCAAGATATGTGTGAGATGTAACATGGCTCTCAAAAATGAGTACTCTAGCATTAGCGATAAAAATAAGTATACTATCATGATAGAAATACGTATCGCGTTTCGGATTGGCAGCTGTGTGAAGCAGCAGAGTATAGTATGCTATTCATTATCGACATCTAAGAGCCTCATGGGGAAATGATTATGTATCTTCACATGGCTACTAGGCTTGACACATTCTCCTCAAGGCTATTCTGTTTTCTTCAAAGTGACATTTTACTTTGGATAACAATAATGCTCAAGGTTGGATGCAAGCTCTAACGTTTGGCTAATTCTGTATCGTTTCGTCTATTGCAGATTCTAGATATTCAATATTCATGCTGGGAAGAACTTAGGTCATCTAGATATGCAGAAAAGATGCTGGTATTGCTCAGTCGATGTTTCCCGTCACGGTATACGACAAGACCTATCAAAAATGGCTTGGCCGCTTCGACCGGCTGTCTGGAGGTTCTGCTACGCTATGATATGATAACTAGAGCATGGCATCTGAATTTTCTTGTGGCTATCAAAGCGGAAGGCTCGGTGTGCTAAAAAGGTAGTCTCCGTGAAATCAATACCGTAACCCCTTGCCGTATAGCAAAATATAAAGATATATCACACCCAAGAGGTGAACGGACCTCGAACCCAATAAAATTGTGTTTCAGACAGAGAGACTTTTGCCCATCACTATAAATGAGAGCTCTTTCAGATTTGTTATTCGCGTCGAATATCACAACAGTCTAAAGCTGTTGTCGGTTGCATGAGATGGGCAGGATACTTGCCTAAACCTGATGATCACGAAGCTTGGGTGGCATAAGTTCCCTATCCATAAATTGCCTTATGAAGAAGCCGGTGAAAATTCGCGGCCTTTGAGACAAAGACTGTCATAACCTTACGGCTACATGTCTTGCTGTATATCTACAGTGATCTGATATGTATCTTTCTGGTGATGCAGGTTTGTGCCAAAAAGTGAGTAGTAGTGGCAAGTGGCCTTCAAGACTGAAATTTATATTGCGCCAAGAAACAATGGCGTGGTACTCGTATTATATTGTGGCGAGGGGTTCCTCGGGACCAGTGGCATGGTTATAATACGCAGTATATGAGAGGTCGGTTCTCTCTTAAACCTTGGAATAGTTGAGCCTTGAGGGCGGAGGGCCTCGAGCATCGAATGACAGGTGTCTCACTGTCGATCCGGGGTCGCCACAGCTAAGATGGTGTTCAGATAACGCGGGGTCTGATCGTCAGTTGCCAACAGATCCAAGTGATCCTTGTTTCCTATGATCGACTTAATCAATTGCGACGTGGAGGTTGCATTGCGAGGTACCAATCCAGATGATGGCCATATGCAAGGGGTACGAGGAGAAGCACTTGATCGCCACGCTATAGACCCTTGCTAGGCAGACAGAAAGCGGTTCTCATTAGCGAATGGCGGTTTCGTGCCCATCTTTCTTCCGTAATAGGTAAAACGGACTGTTTGGGAGAAGTATTAAAGAAGCAGCCAAGCCCGGACAGCATCAACACGGCTCGCTCTCTAGGCGAGAGCTCTATATGATGCAGGAAGTACGACCCAAGAGCGACAATCATGTCTACAAGAAGCGACAAGACGTAGCATTCTGGACAACTTGGCAGACGCCCGTAACTCGTTTGTGCTGGCGGAAGTTGAAGCTTGTGCTGATGTGTCCGAAGGAGGCTTAAACTATAGTAAGTGGCATAAACACTCTCCTCAAGAACACGGCAGTTGACGACGCTATCTGATGTGCCTAGGGGCCCTGACCCAAAAAAAATTGTCGTTTTTCAAAAGCTACTGCACCCCAGATGGTCGATAGCATGCCGAGCAAGACTCTTGTGATCGTGAAGGCGGCCGAGATGGAAGGAGAACCGCCGCCGTTCCAAGATGTTGTCGATGTCGGTACGCTATGCGCAATATCCAGCGCGGGAAGAACGTATCTCCTGTTCAAGAAAATTAGATAGCGATATCTTCCGTTCACACACGTGGGAACTGGTGTTGTTTTCTTCTGCCTTACCCACTCTGGCCTTTACCGAATGAAACATCGGGTCTTTCTTAAGCATCGTGGAGAATGCACATCTCCCACCCTTGCTGCATTTCTGTGAGATTGACGTCGCCTAGCCTGGACACGTTCGGCATATAATAAACTCCCTTCTACTCTATGCACTTACTACGGGCTACAGCGAGACGGAGGGTATATACGCAATACAGATATACAAATATCTCTAATTAATAGTAAAAGCTCCACACGAAAGCAACCCTCGGAGGCTCGAGACGCGCGCATACCTGTGTGTTTCAGACGCTGGGACCTAATGACATGCCATTTGGATATTAAAGCCTCGTCAAAACCGCGTATCGGCTCGAGTCGGACCTGGGTGTTTAGCGCCTCGGTAGTTGTTTAATGTCCTTGTTGTTCCACTACCCCGGAGAGGCGGTTGCCGTACCTAGATCCGTGTTTGCTAGTCATCCGCGCTATTCGTGTGCTGTGCTTTCTGCGAACAGGCACGACATTACATTGCAGAGGAGCGGGAGGATTTATCGAGCCTCGTGGGAGCACCGAGGATCAAGCCGTACGATATCATATCATACTATCCATGAATCATGCTCATTCGGCAGTGAGAAGAGGTGTACTAGGTACCGCGCGGTAGATAGGCTATCACAAAGAAAAAAAGACGAGAAATTAAGAGACCTGGTATTATTGCTGGAAAACCGTTATACGCACGTCATACTGGTTCCTGGTTTTGGTAGAGGCATGACAGTTTCACCAGGCAGTGCAAACAGGTACGGATGTCACCTCGCAACCGGGTCTTTCTCGAGATAGGTATTGTCGCTTTTGTGAGGCCAATGACAATAAGGCTTGGTTGCAAGATGCTTCTGCTTGCTGCTTGCTACTCTTGCATTCCTACGCTACACTCCTATCGTGGCCCGCAATTCCTTGCCGGTAGACGCCAGGCAATCTTGGCATTGTGGTCAGGCCCTAGAATCTCTGTGGTTAGGCCAGTGGATTGGGAGGTGTGTCTAACCGAGTCGGCGCGGTGGACTCTCGGTCCAGTTTTCCGTTGTCGGGATAGCGGCTTACATTGCAACGTCGAAGTCTGAGCGCAAGTACAGCGTTGTACTTCTCAACATTGTCTAACACAGGGCTAGTTTAATTTATTAGGTAACAGCAAGCGAGGTGCAGACTCAAGATTGTCGCCTTACAGACACTATGAAGATAGAGTGCTGTGATGGCTGCGATTCATTACCATTAGGGTGTTAATTACGCCCGTCTTGAGCTGTAGTAGAACAGTCCGGGGCTTGCTCAGCCCTCCTCGTTTTTTTCCAGCCCCATACAGCTAAAACATTCACGTATCATAGAAGTATCATGGAAGCATGGTGAAGAAGTCTTCACCGTACCTTAGTTGATGTATCTCCAGTACCTACACTAGCATCTGCCTATGGTTTGCACTAGGTTAGATATCGGGCTGCGTGCTCGAGGCATGTGCGTCAAAGCGGCAATCGACTAGAAGCAAAAGTATCTGCGTCTAGGCCTCGTCGCTACTTGTCATGCCACCACTTAGTGCCAGGTGCCAAGAGATCACAGCGTCTGATATCCACTGTGACTATTCCGCACTCTCAAATCGATATCAGAAGGTTCGAAAGCTGGAAATGCTTGGCCAGTGGGTTTTCGGCTTCAAACAATCCCTAAACGTACAAAAACGGTGCAGGTTCCCATGAAGTTTGCTGCGAGTATAGGCTTGGCGCTGTATCGACTCACAAGACTTAGTCGGATAATATCTACAGGATGTACTGTACTGAGGCTCTGTCATATTGGCAATGGATAATGCGATCATCGCTGAGATTTTCAGCGGTCGGCAGTTGAAGCAACTTAAAAACTCTGGTTCTCTACAGTTTTGCGCATTGAGAAGAGCTCATTCGAGATGAAGTTGATGGGCTGATGTCGTGTTGTGTTCTTTTGGTTACATTCGTTGCTACAGCTGGCGGGCGGGAGACGAGGGAAAATTCTTGGCGTGGATCTCGTTGTCTTGGAAAGTTTGGTACGGACAGGAAACTCGGTCCGGCCACCGGCCCCTTTCGGCGATGTCGAGATCTCTTCCCCAGATTCTTTGCAACGGCCACAACAACGTCGCAATGTCTCTCTGCAATCAAACTCTACCCTGGATTTGTTCGCATGATGTCATTGAGCTTCAGCGGGTGGTTTTCTCGCTCATACTGACTTATTAGTGGATAGATAATTGTATCATGCCAAATACCGAAGTACCTAGGTTAGCCTTTTACGCGCAGTCTCGTTCTCAACGGGATATGATACAAGCAATCCCCACACTTGGAAAGCCAGCACGGGCGATCATGTTCTCACGAGTGTCAGCTAGGGGCTCTCGGCCACTCGGTGACATCCGAGCAAGACAATCAACTGATACCGATGACATCGTTCCCTCTGAAGACAGCTAGTAATTATTATTAAAACCAGTCCTTTTTGTAGCTGATTACTTACTCTGGAGATGCTACCCCGAGACTCATCCTGTCTTGAAAATTATCCATTTCTCAAGACGATTAAATAAGTTGCCTAACTACCTATCTGCAAATGTGCATGATACAAACCCTTGTACTTTTTACACCATGACACCGTAGTGGACTGGCCAGCCTCTGCGTCTGCCTACAGAACTTGATGTGCCATGAGACACGACAGGCCCACGACAGGCCCGTCTTACCTGAGTGTTCCGGCCGCGTGACGGCAGATCGAATACAACGGTGTGGCACACCACTAACTCAGAACAGCGTGCCATTTCTGCATGCAGGAAACAGTTATCGATGTAATGCATATGCACATATGCAAGCGCCATATGGTGAGCCCGCATCCTCGTGAGGGGTTAGTGAGCGAAAAGGATCTCGAAGCGCGGAGAAGCGTGAGGGGCTCCTCACCCCCTAACTGGGTATACATGGCTAGTGGAATGAGAAAGTATGGAGATGACGCTTAAGGAAGGTATTCACCGGTCCGGCTTGGCAATATTTAGAAATTGGCATCTTGCGGTACCAAGCTCTACGCCAAACGGAACCTCGTTGTTTTATCTTTTATTTCTTATTATTCTTAAGATATCGGAGTCTCATTATAGAGCGATATTGTTACCTATGTGAAGCCTTGTTGTCCTAGGCGTAAAGTCTTTGAGTAAGCTTATGGGCTAGTTAAGGAATCTCCGACAATCGACGAGGGGATACAGGATAAGGCTGCTGTTGCATGGATATGATATTGTAGAACGATCTGTGGCGCTGAACAAGGTAAGCCCAGGAGCTGAATAAGTCTTAAATTTTTTCGACCTCTGCGCTAGCTGCATGCAACCCATCTCCAAATGACCTGCATGATACTTAGTTCTGAATTAGGTAGTTCGTTACAAAAGTGTACAGCAGCCGCCTTGACACTCCCTCGATTTTTCGGCCATGGGTTTGCCTAGTCAATGTGTCAAAAGCCAGTCAACTAATTCTCATACGTGCTGGGGACCTTGATCGTGCGGATATTGCCGCCAGACCTGCATGAGCCTCGCTCACAAGCCGCTGAGTTGCAACGACAACTGTTGACAAGCTCACCGAACGGGAAGTGCGGCTGCAGGGAACAGAAACCCACGAGCTGTACGCATATAGAAAATCTTATGATGCGCAACCTTAAACGTCTTCAATGTGGCCGAGTTAGGATATAGTGTAGGCAGGCCATGTGGTGATGCCGAATCCTCTCTAGGCTACTTATCTATCTCGTACAATACCTAGTTGCCTAGTTTGTGCGTAGCAATAATACGAGGGACGGACAATTAGTGATGGCCATAAAGAGTGAGGTTATCCTAGGACTCTGTTTGGTGTTAGTTTGGTCTCGCCAAGACGGATGACAGACGTGTCGTGCATCTCTCGGAAATGCCCTGACACCGAGCATGTCGATGTTGTTTTGAAGTAGGTACTTTTATTCAAGTTACGAACTACCGAAACTGAACGCTGACCATCTGCCAAGACCGACCGGGTTGCATCGATCGCCATGGGTGGCACGGATCCTCTTACAAAAGCTGGGGATGGACAATTCTTTTCCTTCTCGGACTTATTTGCCCCCGTAATATATTGGCACTCTGTCAATCCATCCGGATGATGAAGACCCTTTTTGTCCCTGGCGTTTCCTGCGCTCAACAATTCACGACAACGACAAACCTAAACAATCGCGTACATATGGCTTCGTACATAGCGTATTTTCACGAGGCCTTACTCATACCAAGACACCCTAAACCCTAAGTTCTTAGACCAAGCAGACTACTTAGTAGGCTCTCCATAATAAGCGAGGCCACCGTCTGGCATCTGCTGGCATCAGCAGCACTGAGTCGTGCACATGAAATTGCGTGCAAGTTGGAATAGACGCTATCATCTCAGTTTTATCGGCTGGACCGGATCTAATACGCCCTACTTCGTACCTGAATTGTAGTGTAGTGTAAGTAGAGAGATTGGCTTCGATAGACGCCTCCTAGCAGACCGACCTCGCGACTCTCGTCAGCTCTATTATCTATAATACTAGAGTATGTATGCATATGCATATACCAAGTCCTGGTCTTGTTAACGCCGTCTCGCCTGGTGGGCCGTTGTACTGGCCAGCCGATGTGAAATGCCCACATCGTCTCTCTCACTCCTCGCCCCCTTGCCCCGAGCCAGTCAGACCCCCTTGTCTGCTGGCCGTTCTCCAGTCGCAAAGCGGGCCATATAACAACCAAGGCCGAGATGCGGTTCCCCCAGAACGACCGTTTTTGAAACGCTACCGAACTTCTGACCTCTACCACCCCAGCCCAGTTAGTTACCTCACTTGCCACAGCAGCATAGCATCGTGCCGTTGTCGTATATTAAGTGCGAAGTACAATATATACTTCCTCTGTCGCTCTATATTACCCCAGTCAGAAAGGGACCTCCCCTCGCCAATCGAAGCGGGTTGGAGAAAGCCAGGAACCCTTTCTTATATGCATGCCAAGCGCGCGGAATTGCGAGCAGTTGTCGAAAGGTGGACAACCCAGACCTACGACATCACTTTGATCAGATCGGACATTTCTGGCCTTCCCTTGGTCCATTGTGCCTCCGAACGTACTAGTCATCCCTGGCGTTAACTTGGCTCACTATTATTGCAAGTCCCGGGAGAGTGTACTGAGGCCTCGGTCATAGACGCTCTACGGAACGTGGCAGTTGTTCAACACACCCCAATTTCTCGACTGACTGACTGTAAGTGTTGTCAGACCCCTGGATATCGTCCGTCACCCAGTCATCCATCTACTACTGTATGCTCCTACATACACGCCGACCCCGCTACCCGCCTAGGAGCCTGCCTATCCTGTCTTTTGCGTGGAGAGCTGTGCCGTCTGTCCAGATCGTGCTGATCATTTTTTTCTTTACTTGCTGTCCATAGTCTGTCTACCATGCAGATCGCCGTATGATCATGCTTATACTGCTAGTCCCATCATTAACCAGAGGGTGTCGGTTCCATTCCTTAACCAAATCGCTATCCTGAAGGACAACTATAGTCAAAACGAGGCAAGACGTTAACCACTTCCATCCCGTGGAGCATATAGCTCTTACCCACCTCGCGTCTCCCCGGCCTAGCTGAGATCTCACACGCCGTCTGGATGCACCCACACTTCACCCCAACTTGCTAGCACTCAGTCGAAAATTTTTATATTCCTGTGATGGTCATCCATTAGACAATTATCTCGGACACCCACTCATCCTTGATTAACTCGTCGCGACAGGCGAGCAGCTCGAAAAAATGTTGTCCAACCCACTTCAACGGTTCTCACCGTATCATTCGCTACCATCGAACACCATCCTGTCCAACGCCCACGTCCCTGGAGGTCACCTTCATGCATCTGGTTTAGAAACATTCGGCCATGGATCACAATACGCTCTACAGCACCTCCAGCAACATGTGGGCATCCACGCTCCTCATCTCACAAGGGCACCTCAACAGAAGCATCGCCAACACCCGTACGGCGGACCTGGAACGAGAGCAACGGGGTCTTCTGGGCCGATAAGGAGGAGGATCAGTAGGGCCTGCGACCAATGCAACCAGCTGAGGACGAAGTGTGATGGACAGCACCCGTGCGCTCATTGTATAGGTAGGAGCAATTGCAGCTTTTTTCGATTCAATGCTGAAGGTTATTATTACGAGATCGGCAGCTGATAGGCCCAGCAGAATTCGGACTTGGGTGCGAGTACATTCGCGAGCGGAAGAAGCGAGGGAAAGCGTCACGAAAAGATCTAGCCCAGCAGGCGGCAGCACAAGCCGCTGCGGCAGCGGGCCAGAGCGGCAACAAATCGCCCGAACACAACGACGACAATGGATCGAGTACCGAGGGCCGGGCAGAGGATGCCGCTTCCACTAAACAAGATCAGGCGAACGCCTCCTCCGACAAGGCTATGGTCGATATAGACGAAGATGCTATGGATCGTAGTCAGCGGACGGGGAGCCTCGACAGTCTGGCCGAGTTTGGGTCTCAGCAGGCCAATCTAGCCAATCACTCCCTGGCTCTGGACAGGGAACCTATGGAGAGCCCGGCATCACTGGATTTCAATGGATACGGGAATATTCACAATCCGTTCGACAGGCAGACCATCAGTCAGCTGATGGGCAACCCCTCGCACGCGGCGTACGGATCTGGCCAAGGGGCTCTCTCTAACTATCCCGATCTTCCCTACGCTCTCCAGGCTCACAGCCCAACCAACTACTCTACAAATCCATCGGCGGCGTTCCGCATGGAAACGAGTCCGATGGGAGCGTACCCGCTCGGCGGAGACGCCGGCTCGCCCGGCTGGATGAACATGAACTCACCACCGCCTCAATACCAGACGCAGATTCCGCAGAATACGTATCACCAGCAACTCAGATATCCCGTGCTGAACCCGCTCCTACCGCACCTGGGCAACATAATCCCCGTCTCTCTAGCCTGCGATCTGATCGACTTATACTTCTCGAGCTCCTCGTCCGCTCACGCTCATCCAATGTCGCCGTATGTTCTCGGATTTATCTTTCGAAAACGATCATTCCTGCACCCCAGCAAACCACGACTGTGCCAACCGGCCTTATTAGCGAGCATGCTTTGGGTAGCGGCACAGACGAGCGACGCCCCGTTCTTGACGCAGATCCCGTCGGCCCGGGGTAAGATTTGTCAGAAACTGCTCGAGCTGACTGTCAACCTGCTCAAGCCGCTGATCCACACGTCGTCTGGCGATACATCACCATTGGCCAGCCCCGGCATCGACGGCGTTTCCCTGGGTGGCCTTGGGGTAAACATGACAAATTCCATGAACATGGAGAACATGAACGGAGGCGACGCGGGCGCTTTCGGCGCGGCCGGGTCGTTGGACGACGTCGTCACCTACATACACCTCGCCACGGTGGTCTCGGCAAGCGAGTACAAGGGGGCGAGCATGCGGTGGTGGAACGCGGCCTGGTCTCTCGCCCGAGAACTGAAGCTGGGGAGGGAGCTGCCCCTGAATGCGTCGGCGGCGGCGCAGGACGTCAACGAAGTCAAACAACATACCGGCGACATGGCGGCCGATCTGGAGAACGAGGAGAACAACGGCACAGTCAGCGAAGAGGAACGCGAAGAGCGGAGGCGGATATGGTGGCTCGTCTACGTGATGGACCGCCACCTGGCCCTCTGCTATAACCGGCCCCTCTCCCTACTCGACATCGAGTGCGAGAGCCTGCTGCAGCCCATGGACGACACGGAGTGGCAGAACGGGAACTTCGGCTCATTTGCCACAGATCCGGCCCTAGGCGACGAGTTAACGGAGGAGAGCGGCGGCCGGGCCCACGGGCCTCAGTTCAAGTGCACGGGGCACAGCATCTTCGGGTACTTCCTGCCCCTGATGACGATCCTGGGTGAGATCGTGGACTTGCACCACGCGCGCAACCACCCGCGGTTCGGCGTAGGCTTCCGGCCGGCGCGCGAGTGGGACGACCAGCAGGCCGAGATCGTGCGGCACCTGGAGACGTACGAGGAGAGCCTGAAGAACTTCGAGCAGCGGCACTTCAACGCCAGCTCCGAGGACAAGAACGAGCAGGCGGCCACGCTGGAGATGCTGCCGTCGGACCTGGACCACCTGGACTCGTCGTCGGTGCGGTCGGCGCACACGAGCACCTCGCACGGAGCCGCGTCTTCGCACGGGGCGGCCTCGTCGTCGCGGATGACCGAGTCGGACATCCAGACGCGCATCGTCGTGTCTTACGGGACGCACGTCATGCATGTTCTGCACATCCTGCTCACCTCCAAATGGGACCCCATCAACCTGCTCGACGACAACGACCTGTGGATCTCGTCCCAGAGCTTCATCACCGCCACGGGCCACGCCGTCTCCGCCGCCGAGGCCATCGGCAACATCCTCGAGTACGACCCGGGCTTGGAGTTCATGCCCTTCTTCTACGGCATCTACCTCCTCCAGGGCTCGTTCCTGCTGCTCCTCATCGCCGACAAGCTGCAGGGCGAGGCCTCCGCCAGCGTCGTCCGCGCCTGCGAGACCATCATCCGCGCCCACGAGGCCTGCGTCGTCACCCTGAACACTGAGTACCAGGTATGTCCTTCCCGATGTTGTTTCCCCCCTTTTCCCCTCTTCTCTTCTCTTCTCCTCGAATACTAGTAAGTTCGTCACAAAGCTAACGTTAGTGTGTTCGATAGCGCAATTTCAGTAGAGTCATGCGCAGCGCGCTCGCCCAGGTGCGCGGTCGTGTGCCCGAGGATCTCGGCGAGCAGCACCAGCGGCGGCGTGAGCTGCTGGCGCTGTATCGCTGGACCGGAGACGGCAGCGGCCTAGCCCTGTGATTTACGACCATGACGGCTCCTTTTATTCCCTTTTTCTATCCCATTTCTAATGCGCTCTGTGTCTTGTCTGTCTAAGACGTCTTGTCTCTGTTCGTCATGTGTGTGTCATCATCATCGTCATAAATACCCCTTTTAGTCATGCTTGGATGAGATTGGCGTCTTTTTCAAGTTTGTCAAATTTCGGAATCTTTTCCGCCTCGGTGTTCCCGGCTTTGAGAGGATTTCTATTCCTCTTCTCCTGTGGGTGTCCAAAAAAAAATATCAAACGGAGACAGGTTCGCGGCTAAACCTTGTTTTCGATCATCATCATCATCATCATGTCCCGGGGGAACTAAATTGCGTTGTTGAAAAAATGCAAAGGTTTGGCGAGGAGTCAGAGTTCCCCTCATGTACGTATGTGCCTGCTTGTCACGTTATGTTATGTATGTGTTTCCCTCTCTCTTCCTGTTGAGATTCGGAGGTAAATTTCGAACCAGTCGGGAAGACCTTGTAACTATATACGAGACGTGTTTTGCTTTTTCTGTTTGAGCCGGGATCTTGGTCGCTCCTTTGCAGGTGGATATTGGACACTGGACCGCTCGAATTGCACGAGTCCCAGCGTTAGGGAGATGTTCGAATAAATGAAATGAAAGATTAAAATTATAAGATGACTTGAAGTGATCCATCTGTCTAAAAATCGCACGAGTTCGAATCGGGGTGTAGACGCTTCAGTATACTTATCAGCTTGTGACTGCATGCAACATGTGGTGTAAGTAGGTATTTGTCAACTCAGTATTCAGGCTCTTTTCGAGGAGCTTGCCGAAAAGCAACCAACCAGGAAACGCGAGGAGAAGGGAAGAAGTAAATCCGGCAACCAGCCAATGACATTGCAGGTAATGGGTGACGACGCCAGCTCGCTACCAGGGAACCTCGGGGCCCAGGCTACGTCGTATTGGTTTCTGGGCTATTTCCACCAAAGATATTGGCCCCGGCCGTGGGCAGTCGACGTAATCGGTTCTGAACAATATGGACGGCGCTTGTCATGCCGTCTAAGAGGCACGGCTGCGGCGTTTCTTTGTCATGCTTCTGACGATAGACGGCGAACTATACACACCAAAGCGGACAAATAGATTAACCGCGGTCTATTCCCGGCCATCGCTAGGCTCTGATGAAGCTCGGAAGCGCATACAGCCCCTGTCGCTGTATCCTTTTGGCGAAGGCGCAATATATTCTTGCTAGTTCTAGACATCTTAGTCGTCACATCTGGTCCCTATCTATACCCTCTCAACTGCCACTTGCTGGGATATTCGAGATGTCACAAAGCTGACACCCAACCGGGAAATTTCTGGACTGGAATAGAGCGGCCGAAACGTTCCATTGGGTACGCTAACGGCCGAACTCAGTACGCATGTTGGTCGGAGATTGCGTAGTCAATATACGAAAGTGGAGATTTCTCTGGACACCTACTTTATTTAAATTCCTCGAAGCCATATTGAAAGATAGGAACCCGGGAAGAGAACGGCGTCTTCGCCGTCTCATTCGCTACTCGATGGCTACAATATATGTGTAGTCTATATTTAGGTCTGTAGGAGATTGCCGTACTGCCATGTCATGTCGCAAGCAACTTCCGAACTGAGACAAATCTTTCAGTGCTTGTTTATATGTAAACGTTTCCCAGCTATCAGTCGAGGGCGTCAGTATTGGAGGCTGTGATATGCCGACGGGAAGGCGGGATACTCACATGATGCGAGTGCCAACAAATATGATGATTTTATCATATTTTTGTGATTGGTAACCCATGACGAACCGTCTGCTACAACGTTACTTGTTTGTGACGGCTGTCCTTGGTTATCCCGGATGCCCCCTATTGTTACAAATCGAGCTTACGAACACTGCTTCTCTTTGGGGTACTTGCAACTGGATTCATCACGGAAAGCGAAGGAGAGAAAGACAGAAGCTTACCCGAGTCCAAAGCGGCTTTCGCTTCACGAATTCGTATAAGATGCAGAGACATTTAGCTTACGTAGTACTGCACGCATAGACGACATGTGTCTTGATGTACCTGGCAAGCCAATAGCACAATGGCTGGAGACGTTATTACAAGAAACCAGGAATCGCAGCTTAGAGCAGGAAATAAACGTTTTTCTTCGTGAATGTTGCGAATTGAAGACGGCTCAGATAGAAGTATGGCTAGGAGGTAGGCATCTAACAGTAGATGATTTGGCGGCGTATTTCCAGGAAGTAGCACTCTTCCTCCAGTACTCCGTAGGTGGTAGCGATCTGCTAGCGTAGCCGGTTATCGAAGCTTTAGGCACTTGGTGGGGGTCCGGTGCTTGTATGGATCGGACCCTGCAGCAAGCCGATCTCAAGTCACACCGACTGAGGGGTTGAAGCAACTTTGATGTTCAATAACAACCAACTACGAAGTAATAAAACAGCTATCAACTAAGATACGCGGGCGTCGTTTTGGCAATATATCTTATTGCTATTGTTACATTTCAAGAGTAATACGTCCTTTTTCCAGACTGTGAGAATGACTTCTACCGAACTGGGCAAGAGAGCCGCGGAGGCACTTGTTCCCAAATTCCAGTTCGAACGCGTCCTTAACCAAGGTAAGCCGCGTTACATATCCATCCCATCCTGGCAGCACATCCTTCTTGACCGAGTTGTGTACGTATGCAGAGCGAGGCTAATTTTCTGTAGACGAGGCAGGCCGGCGCATCAATCTCTATGGCCAGGTGGACTCAAAACCTGCTCTTCTCGTCCTCGAACGCGCTCCCTTTCCCGACGCACCCGAATATCTATCCGCCCTACCGACGAATCTGCGGAGTATAACGAACCTAGGAAATAATGACATCTACTCCTGGTTTTTGGGTTCTGGCGGGCCGATACTCCAAAACAATGAGAAAGAGAAGTTCGCCGACTTCAAGATCAGCCTCATCTGCCCCTGCACCGACAAGCATATCAAGAAACATAGTCGCCAAGGATCTCGTTTCGTGACGGAAACGCCCGAAATATATCGCAATCAAGTACGGCCGTATATGCAAGCGAACCGTGAGGAGGGCCGCCTGAACTGGGTCTATAATATCATTGAAGGGCGGAAAGAAGTCGAAGACGTGATATACAGAACACCGTTAGGCCGAGACGGTGATGAAGGCTTTCTATTACTACCCAACCTGCACTGGGACCGAAAGACCATCGACGCGTTACATTTGCTGGGTATTGTCGAACGGCGGGATCTCTGGAGTCTGAGAGACTTAAAGAAGAAGCATCTTCCCTGGCTTAGACATATGAAAGCTAAGCTGATTGATGCGACTGTCAAGACGTATCCACAGATTGAAGAAGACCAGCTGAAGCTGTTCTGCCATTACCAGCCGACCTACTATCACCTCCACATCCACGTCGTCCACGTTATGTTAGAAGCGAATTCGACGCAGTCAGTGGGCAAGGCGGTCGGTTTGGATAGCATCATTGAGCAGCTAGAGGGTATGGCGGGGGACGAAGAGATAGGTATGGAAAGTATTTCGATCGGTTATACGGTAGGCGAGGCGTCGGATCTGTGGATGGACATATTCGAGCCGCTCAAGAAGAACGATAAAGCTTCTCTATCGAGATGACCAAGTCGTTGACCGATGGCCCGGCGGGGCAGTCTTTCCATTGTCCGCCATCGCGCACGCAGTATGTCTCGTCATTTAAGCGGACGGTACAACTGGTCTTTACACCAAGCTATAAAGCGAATACAATCCAAATTAGTAACCGAACGTACGTGTCGCGCAGTTCTCTTGGGGATCGGGTTCAACGTACACTAGCAGATCTCTTGACGCTTTCGCGTAACATGCCCATACCGAAGGCGCCGTCATCCCTAGTGGCGCATTCGTTGAGCTTGTCGAAATCAACGGCATGTTCCAACGCGCAATCTTCCACCAGCTCGCGTTGAGGAATGGCCTGGTAATCCTTGGTCAAGCACATGGTGAAGCCCAGCCATATCTTCGGGTCCGGATATAGCTGGTGAGCGCATAACTCGATGATGTTGCCCATGCACTCCCCGGGGCCGTGCTTGCAATCAACGCCATCGTTCTCTGTCGGCGTTCCGATATACGTGAGTGTGAAGTTCACCTTGTCGTGCACTTGGATCATAGCTGGGAGAAGCAGCTCCCTGAGACAGTCTCTCGTGTCCGGGCACTTGCTTATGATGTGGGCTTCCAGAGGGACAAGTTGCCCGCTTGCCACGGCCGGTGCGCTATACCTGGCAGTGTCGCTTACGGCGGCGGCGGTCGGTTCGGATGACTGGACAGTTTTGGAGGGACGGGATAACGAAGCGCTCGTAAACGCGGATAGCAAGTCGAAAGCGTAGAGCCCGTAGACAGTTACACCGATCAGCAGGAGTAGGAAGAGCGGTCGATGTCGGCGGCGAGTCCGGTTTCGCACCGGTCGTTTATCCTCCACTGCGATCGCTTGTGTTAACGGCCACTGCTTTCGGCCCATCTCGCCCGAGGAAGGGAGAAGCACAAAGACGCAAGACGCTACTTACTGAGGGGAAGCGTGATCTTGGCGGCCATATTGAGGTACCTATTAAATGAAGTACGATGATAGGGGGTTTAGAGTAGAGAGTATAGGTTCATATGCGACGTGTAGGGATTTCCATAAGCTGTGAGACCATAGCGATACGAATGGTAGGACGAAGCAATCAATACGATAAAACTGAGGGTGTCAAAGCAAATTTACGCGATGCGCGACAATAGAAATTGAAGGGCTGGTGAGGATGGTGATGGCACAATAGAATAGTACCGTAGTTTAGGTGAGGTATGATACAATCCCTTAATTCCGAGACAGGCAACGCTTCTGTAGGGACCTCTGCAGGCATGGGGCTTACGATGCGCAGGTCAGTATGGAGTACGCAGGTACTTACTTTAGGCGGTGCAGCTGACCTCGAGCACATCATCAGGCAGGCAGCTGCAAACTATGATCGGGGTATATCTGAGATCGAGTGGGCTCTGGTGAAACGTTTAAGCCAATCAAGTGCTGGCTAAGTGCCTGCTGACCTGCATTCAGGGCCGTACTCAGGGGGACGAAATGCCCTACCTACAGCTCCTGAGGTCCTCCTGTAACAGCCAACGACCACGGAATATTTGTGCTTTATACTTTATTTGAGCCAGGCGTGATGTTACACTACGACTATAGATTTGTCTGGGACATGCTAGTGTCGTAGGTATATTAGTCGAAGATGATTAAGCTTTTTAGTTACCTGTCAGTATCTTATCTCGGGAGATACAAGCGGTTAAGGATCTGATCCTAATACGGAGACAGAAATGAACAGGAGCGGCTTCTTGTTACCAAAGTAGGTACCATCCACTCGTGCGATTACGCCGAGCTCCTTTTTCCATACTGTATAATACATGATCTTGTGTTGCAAACTGCCAACACTTTAGGTAGGTACCTTCTTAGGCAGGTACTTATAATTTACGACGTTAATCTGGTGGTGTAAGAAGGTGGTATGTTCTCCACGTCGATCAGGGTAGCTCGGTACCTAGGGATTAGCACCATCCTCTGCAACTGCAACGTTCCCAGAGTCGGCAATTCTCCCCTGCTGCATCTGCACCACAAACATCATCCCAGCACAGCGTATCTGTGTATATATACATGGCAAAAACACGGTAAACGCTCGCTCACAACCAACATTCCACCAGTTTCGAGTATCCTGTGGACAGAACCTTTCGAATGGGGCATCGTGAGCCGGGTCTTCAGTTCCTTATAACTACATCCGCTCGGTCTCCCTGTTTCTACTCGGGCATCTCGTCTTCACTTCACACGCCTTACACGCTTCACCGTGACATGCACAACGAATGGCACATAGAGGGTGCAGGATAGGCTATCAACAGACAACATGTCGGTTCCGGCCGCGATGAGCCCGGAGCTAGAGAGTTTTCTCAAACCGGTTCATATCGATGTGACTACTGCTCACGTGCTCACACACGAGCTGTATCTCACCTTCCAGCAGCTGGCTGCTGAGTCTTCGGCACAATTCTTGCCCACACCCATATCTGAATCCATTCTTCGTCCAACTGGAGGGCGGGAGCGGGGACGGTACGTGCCCTCCTTGACGTTCCATCTTACTTGCAGGCCGAGGCCCTCATCACTAATTATTGTGGTAGATATCTTGCGATAGACATGTATGCCCCACAAGTCGATATGCTGTGAGGGTTCCTGCTGACGATGAGTAAACAGCGGCGGTACTAATTTAAGGGTTGGATTCATTGAACTATTGGGCAGTGAGAGTGCCCCCATTCAGAACATATCTGCCGTGAACGGCAACCACGCCCATCACCGGACGGCATCTAACCTTCGCCGAGTGCTAGAAAAATCATGGCCAATCCAGGAGACACTCAAGAACGAGAATCCTGATTCTCTGTTTGCGTGGATTGGCAACTGCATTTCCGAAGTTGTAGAAGAGGGCGTCGAGGCTTTCCACTTGGATCGAGACTGCGAGCTGCCCATGGGAGTCACTTTCAGCTTCCCCGTGGTGCAGAATACGCTGTCAGAGGCTACTATCATGGCTATGGGCAAGGGCTTTGCCATCACCTCAAAGTTGGATCTTGGTAGTCTTTTAGTGAACGGGTATGAAAAGTCAAAGCCTTCTGGTCTGCCACCCATCAAAGTCATCGCGATACTCAATGATGCGGTGGCCACCTTGGTTTCCTTCATTTATCAGTTTCAAGAAGACCCCACCCACAAAGCGGCTATGGGGTTTATATGTGGCACGGGCACTAACGCGACAATTCCCCTGCGACGGAGTATTCTCGGTTCCGAAAAGCTGCCTGCGGAGATAGGGCTCGGGGCAGGAGATGAGGTCCAAGATGTCAGAGTTGCCGTCAATACCGAATGGAGTATTAACGGGTCTGCACAGCCTCTGCGAAAGCTAGGCTTGATTAGTAAATGGGATATTCAACTTGATGCCGAAGGAGAGGTTCCTGGATTTCAACCTTTGGAATACATGACATCCGGGAGATATCTAGGGGAACTAGGACGCCTTATGTTCCTTGACTACGTCAAAACGCACTTGGGTCTGTCAGAGGAGAATCTACCCGGACAGTTGTTGCGTCGGTTCGGGCTTACAACAACCTTTTTAAGCCATTTCAAACCACCTCACCCGCCTACACTGCTCAGCAAGCTCGAGGTCGAGTTCCCGCCGGCCACTGCCCAGCTGCCTGTTGAATGGACGGAAGAGAGCGCAATGGCATTGTATCACATTGCTAAAGCTATCGAAGTCAGAGCCGCAGCGCTTATTGCAGCTGCTATCATAGCTTTGCTAGCCTGTGCCGACGACATACAGTTCCTCGGGTCGCCGGCGAGCAGGACAAACGGACCAGCGACGAATGGGACCACCGACAAGATGAACTTAGTAATAGGCTATACTGGTGGGTGCATTGTCCATTTCCAGGAGTATCTGTCGGATTGCCAGACGTTTATGGACTCGATCATGCAAGCAGAGTTCGGCGACCACTCCCCGGTCCGGTTGAGCTTGAGTCCTTGCCATGATGGAGGAATCACAGGCGCCGGTGTTTTGTGTGGTGCTGCCCAAGCAAAGTTGAATGACATGTAAGATATGGTTCAATTCATTGTGTAGCTAGAGTTGTACGATGCCATGACGAAGACGAATGCATACCCAAAGGCACGGAATAGAGGGGATAGATGTAGCACAAGGCATTCTCGGACCTCAGGCTAGCGTAGTGTATTTGAGTGAGAAATAGGTAACACAGAATTGCGAATTGCCTGAGGCACAATATCCATTGTCACGAGGTCTTACTTTGTATTTCCACTTTGGTATGCTGCCTGCTAGGGTTTCTCACCTAGCCCCAGGAAATGCAGAGATGCATGCACTTAGCCAGGGCTGAAACCAAGTTGTTGTAAGCCAACACATAAACTTCTCAATGCATCAGTGGGGTTCCTGAACTGCGCCTCATTCTAGGCCTACAGACACACCGTTCTTTGGCTCAAGGGTTAATATCAGCGATCTCACTTTTCACATGGGCGAACTAGGCGCATAATTGGTTTTCATATATAGCCGTGGATCAAGATAGTAGTTCTGCAGCGGTCTGAAACTTTATAGTATATTGTTTCGTAGATCTTCCTCCAATACCATAACGTGATAAGTATCTCGACCTGTCGTCAACACGATCTCACTGGATCTAATTTATCGGCTACGTATCTGCTATCAAGGGGCCGACGATAAAGTGGGATAAAGTCATGCCACACCACCGCGATGGCGAACCGGACGAGTCGACGGCACTTCTCCAACCTGGTAAACACGGTAATGCCGACGAAGCTGGTGCGGAGCAAAACGCTGCGTCTCCGGCGTACAGCCGGTATGGCGCATCCGACATGCCCGCGGCGCTGGCTCCGGGTCCGCTCGAACCGGCGCCGAAACGCGACGGCGACGTCGAAGAAGCGCTTGGAGCCACATCCCCCACTAACACCAACACCAACACCTCCATCAACAGCAGCACCCGCAGCGATGCATCCAGCAACACAGATACGGAAACCAGTCCAGTAGCAGGAGCAGACACCAGCGACCCATCCAACTTCCTCGTGAACAGCAACCCCGCACAATTCCGCATCGCCTTCGCAGGTATCATGCTAACGTATTTCATCGCGAACTTCGACGGCACGATCATGGCATCCTCGCACCCGGTGATCACATCGCACTTCGGGGCGTCGAACAGCGCATCCTGGTTAACGACCGCGTTTCTCCTGACCTCGACTGCATTTTCGCCGCTCGTTGGTCGGTTGTCGGATGCCGTGGGTCGTAAGCCGTTGTATTTGGCCACTATGGCTGTTTTCGCTGCCGCTACGCTCTGGTGCGCGCTTGCGGGGAGTATGGGGGGGTTTATTGCCGCGAGGGCGGTTTGTGGGTTGGGCGCGGGCGGGATGATGACGTTGGGGTCGATTGCTGTTGGTGATTTGGTGCCGATTCGGTAGGTTTTTATCTTTTTGTTTTTCATTTTTAGTTTTTGAAAAATTTCGTTCTGTTGATGATTCTCTTGGTACTATCATATTTGGGCACGTCTTGCGTTTGCAATAATTGCTTGGTGGACTCGAGCTATGCTTGTTCTATGGAGAGGATGAGGAAGGAAACGATACAATTCACGATACAGATCGCATATATATCAGTCTCACCTTCTAGGATCACCCGGCTAGCCATAATCTTAGAACACTAAATTTTCCTATAAATCTATTAATCTATCTATTAAGCTGACTTTCACTCCAGACAACGCGGTTTCTACCAAAGTATCATCAACGTAGTATACGGGCTCGCAGCGGCATCGGGCGCGGCCTTTGGCGGCTTGTTGGCCGATACTTTGGGCTGGCGCTGGGAGTTCGGCGTCCAGCTCGCGCCGCTGGCCTTGTGTCTCGCCAGCGCCGTCTACGGCATGCCAGCCGACCTAGGCAAACACCCCGAGCGTGGAGAACGCCAGACCCTCGTGCAGGCGCTGCGCAACTTCGATTTTAGGGGCTCGGTGCTGCTGACGCTGTCTACTACGTTCTTGATATTGGGGCTGGTGAGTTAACATGGTTTCTTTTTATCTTTTTTTCCAACCCCCTTTCTCAGTAGTCGGATATGTCGAATATGTCGGCTATAATAGAACTATGAAGAGATAGTAGTAGAAGAGGTATTACAATAGGAGAAATGCTAACAAAAGCCTCGCGTCATAGAATCTCGGCGGTAACGTCCTGCCATGTAAGTCTCCCCCCCAAACCCAACAACCCCAAAACCCGCTCACTAACGCTCTATGAAGGGTCCCATCCATTCATCATTGCCTCGCTGGCCATATTCGCCGTCTGTTTCCCGACCTGTCTCTACGTCGAGAGCCGTGTCGAGCGACCAGTCATGCCCTTGGCTCTGCTGCACAGCTCGCCGCGGGCTAATATTATTTTCTCGAACTGCATCGCGTCGTTCTTGTTGAATGCCATCTTGTTTAATGCGTGAGTGTTAACCTTTCCTCATCTTCTCTCTTCCTTTTCTTCTTCTTTTTTTTTTTTTTTGGTTTCTCTTGGGTCTCTATCTCGAAGCGAGACGGCTACTTAGATGGCTATCTTCGCCACGAGAGGAAAATAAGCTAGGAACGAGAACATAATAATCGACGAAAAGAAATACATTTCTATGTGACATAACATAACTAATCCTATCCCCTCCCCCCTTAGACCGCTCTTCTTCCGCGCCGTCCTCCTAAAATCAGCCACCGAATCCGGCCTGTTTCTCATCGTCCCCGTAATCACAGCCTCCGCCACCGGAACCCTTACCGGAATCCTAATCTCACGCACCGGACACTTAAAATGGCCCCTAGTTCTCGGAACCACATTCTTCTTACTCGGAACCGCATTCCTGTCATCCATGACCCCGAGCTGGCCGACATGGGCCTGCCTAATTGCCCTCGTCCCCGCCGCCGCGGGTCAGGGGCTGCAGTTCCCCGGGACGCTGCTCGCTGTCCTTGCCGCGAGCACGCAGAGAGATCAGGCTGTTGTTACGAGTACGTTGCAGTTGTGGCGTGCCTTGGGAAATGTTCTTGGGGTTGCGGGGTCGAGCTTGGTGTTTCAGAATGCGTTGCTGAAGTATTTGGTTGCGTATGTGACTGTTCCTAATTCTGGGGGTGATGGGGGTGGGTTGGATGGCGAGGAGTGGAAGAAAGCTTTTGTCGAGCGCGTGCGCAGTAGTATCGAGGCCGTGGCCGCGTTGCCCGATGGCCAGACCAAAGACCAAGTTATCATGAGCTATGCAGCCGCGTGCAGGGCTACGTTTTTAGTGTGTACGGGCATTGCGCTTGTGAGTGTGCTGTTGGTTCTGCCGGTTAGACTGCCACGGTTGGGTAAAAAATAGGAGCAGCGAATTTTATAGGTGTGAAAACATGGAAGAACATATAGAAGCAGTTAGCTACTGTTAGACACAATCGCGATGCCTTATCATAATGTGCTTTAGAGAAACCGTATAGGCTCTGTTGGGGCATCTCGAGCATCTCAATCTGTTCTCCGTTTCCTTCGCCGAGATCAGTACTATACAATCTGCTATTTATCGTACAGCTTCTTATGCTCTGATCATACCATATGCCTTAGTGATACCCATTGATGCCGTTGGCGAAACTATCCAGTTCCTCCTTGGTCCGTCGATATGCGTCTTGAGCTTCTCTTTCTCTACGACTGACATAATTGACTTCTTCTCTGAGGGCCTCTAGCCGACTCCGGATAGCGATTTCTTCTGAAACAGCTAAGGTCTTGAAGCCCCCTAGCGCAGATGTGGCTTTCTCGAGTGCTTCGGCAGCCTCTCCCATTTTCGAGCGGAGCGTTTTCGCTCGCTGCTGATATCCTCCTAGGTGGAGGTTTAATTTCTTCTCCAGCTTGGAGCATTTTTCCGCAATCGCCATCGTAGATTCCTGAGCAAGCTACAAAGACTGTTAGTACCAAAGAGAGTAATAAAAAGAAACACAGGAGTATCGGAAGACATAGCTTACGTCGAACGCAGATTTCATAGCCGCCACCTGTTCCTCTTCCTCGTCATCCTCGTAGCAGCCAAGACCCAATAATAGCGCGTTACTGTTTTCCCTTTCCCATACGGCCTGGACCTCTTCTGGTTTGGGCTGGTCCTTGACATCTACCAATATCTTGAGACGAGCCTCAGCTAGCGAGGCATCGTCAATCTGCTGGAGATGGGCGGGACGACCCTGAACCTTCGAGCCCGTAATCGGGTATCTCACAGCGTCATGGGCAATGAGAAGAGCAGCTTCGCTTGCGATCAGCGCCTCTATCGGATCAGGAGTTGCCGAGGCCGCGCGTGTCAGAGCCTCGATATCCACAAACTCTGGCCGAGGTAAGCCTCTTTGCATCACCTGAGTCCGTCTCTTCAGTTCTAGCTGTTCTTGGGCTTCCCGGATGGCGCGTTCTCGTTGGTCTCGTACTTCAGAGTCTTCCTCGAGGTCATCTGTAGTCGTGATTTCCTGTGGGTCTTCAGGAAGCTCGAGCTCCCATTCGGTTTCTTTGGGTTTCGGTAGCGAGGATAGCCCTTGTTTAAGCTGATGTTTCGCAGACAGCTCGCGAAGACGCAGGTCATTCGTAGCGCCTCCAGCCAACGCCATCTCGTGGTCACCATTATTGAGGGCAAAGCTGTCCCGCGGCGTTCTCAAAGGTGTTTGTCCAACCCCCCGCGGGGTAGCAGGAACACCATTCAATCCGCTACGCAATGGGGTAGCCATGGGGTTGGGGGTTGCGATTGTTTGTTTCCGCGGCGTAGCACTTTCGAAGCCGGTAGACCCAGTTCCCTCATTGAGGTCAGCGTTCTCCCCGCCAAGCAGGGCGGATTGGTTTTCGGTCAGTGCACGGATATTTCTTATTTCTGTAGCGACCCTGTCTTCCTGCGCCGGTGCCATCGGGGTTCTGATCGGAGTCTGCGTATTTAAGCTTGAATATGTGTTGACTAGCCCTCTAGTTGCGTCGTTCTCGCTTGATTGTGCGAGAAGATTGGCCCGCTCTCCCATCATGCCCATCTTGACGATATCTTCAAGTTCGCCTTCGCTGACCTGCGGTGCTGGCAGCACAAGCGCCCTTCTTTTACTGCTCTGCTCGGCTTCGCGGATCTTCTGCATCTGGCCAGCCTTGACAGCGGCCTGGGTAGCCGCGGAGGGGGCATCTTTGTCGTTTTTCCTCCGTTTCCTTTCAGCCTCATCTTCTTGCTCTCCCTTCCGTTTGTTTGCGAGTTGTTGTTTGCGGGGATCGAAGTTAGATCGCTGGAATTCGTTCCGTTTCTGTTCGTCTGCAGTATCGTAGAAGCCGAGAGCGGGGGCTTTTTCAAATGGAATATCCGCATTGTAGTCCATTTGCCCCTGTTTGCGAGTGACGACTTTAATGTTGATGCCGGCCGTCTTGAGTTCGCGGCGCTTCTGCAACGCAGCCAGGCGACGCGACTCCTCCTGCTGGCGCTCGCGGGCCTTCCGCTTCGCCTTCTTTCCTTGCGTGTTTGCCAAGCGGGCTCGAGCCTCACTCAGCATCTCCTTCTCGTCTTCGTCAAGGTCGATGGTGTCGGGTCGCGCGGGTTTGGTTTCGGGGTCGGGATCGACTTCGCCCGGGCGCAATCTGCGCACGTCGTCGGCCGTGGGCGCTTGGGTCTCGCCGCCTTCGGGTCCGGTGAGGCCGAGGCCTGCTGATTCGCGCTGCTCGGCCTCGTCAAGAAGCTTCTGATAGCGTTCGAGACACTGGTTTGCAGTGCGACCGACGATGGGGGCGATGGTCCTCCATTGCGTGGGCATCAGCTTGGCCAGGTGCAGCAGCTTCTCGTCCTCCTCCTTGCTCCACTCGATCTTCTTGATGCTGGGGTCCAGCCATTCGTTCCATCTTGCCTTGCACTGCTTGGGCGTTTTCCGGGGCAGCAGAGATGACACGCGAGCCCACTGATTCAGGCCATACTTGGAAACCGAGGCCTTGAGGATCTCATCCTCAATATTTGTCCACACGCCTCCCTTGACGACCGGCATTGTTGCGTCTCTGCCCCCTCGGATCGGTTGGGTGGTGATTGAGTTGAAGAAGAGAGCTGCAGACGGGTCGGGTTGGCTAGGTAGGTAGTTGAATGAAATAGGTACCTACCCTACCTCCAGCAGGTAGTTTAAAGTTTGGTTGGCAAGCCAGTCGCGATGCGCGAGGGTGGCTCTTCCGTAGCCCGGACCACTTTAATTTGCTACCTAGTGAATGCCGCCACAGCTACCTATCCAAATGGCCCCATTTAAGCCCCACTATTCGTAGATATCCACTGTTCACTGTGGCTGCACCAACCGACCACGCCTGACGGGTTCTGCTGGGAGGAGGTCGTGTGCTAGACCAAAAACTACTGCAACGACGTCAGTAATCTCCCAGGCTAGCATTTCTAGTCGTAGATCTCTGCCCAAGCGACTATTCGATGTTTCCTCATCGTCACACACTACGCAGGTGATTATGTGATAGTCCAATACCTATGTAAGCCCGAAATAAGAAAACAGGCTCTGTTCACTCCCGCGATCCATCCCCTGTCTCTCTGAAAGGGGCCATCGTGATGTTCTTCAAGATAAGATATAAGGCGGCGGTGATATACCTCCATTGACCTCATTCCATATCGGCAGTTCGTCTCAGTATCACGCGAAACACGACGGGTACTTCAGGGTAATCCCGGAGGCATCCGGATGACTCCTGTGTGGTAGCACAATTGATTGTCACCGTCCACTTATCGCCAAACCACCGTTACTGCTGCTGTTGCTGCTGCCTATAACGGGAGAGTGTGCGGGCTCAAGATAGGCATATCACATACGCACGTTACCAGCTCAACAACAATATCAACGCCGGTACACGACGCTTTTCGCGAAGTAGAGACGGGGGGTGATTTCGCATCATGGACTCCGCCGTTGAAAATTCCAGCTCCGCGAGCTGGTTTAATCTATGTGACCGCCTCGAAACAGAGGAGATAAATCCCCAACTCTCGTCTCCCTTGTACAATGGCCGTATTCCCGCGGAAATTAGGACTCTCATCTTTGAGTTCGCCGTTACGGAATTCCCCTCTCCAAAAGCCCAAATAATCAAAACCGATACATGCGTTCAGCAATCACACGATCTCCTGCCTCTGCCGGAAGTTTCTAATTCATCGATGGCTGAAAACACGGTCGAACAAGTTAGAGATCAGCTGCACGGCGTCGGCCGCCAGTCACGTCGAAGTTAGTTACGGTTTCTTATGTTGGGTGCGAGCCCGAATGACCCATGTCGCAAGCATTGCGACTCACTTCTCGTTCTCTCCCATACGTACTTTACAAAACACTAAACTCGGTAACACAGTGCGCCCTTTCACAATGTCTCATACTCGACAGCCCCAAGATGGCTTCGACTGGCTTCGTTTCGACAATACCGAACCGATGAGAGTCAGTACCACATTGCTGCTCACCTGTCGACGAGCCTATCTCGAATGCCATCTTTTGCCGCTATTGCAGACCGAGCAGCGCTTCTACTGTCACCGAGGCCCTTTTAGCGGCGAAGTTGAAGGTTCGCGTTCGGACATTAGGTCGTTCGTCATGAACTGGCTGAGCAACCCCGCTCCGGTGTCAAGCCTCAAACAAAGCGATGTAGTGCGGTCAGTGCGTCTGTTTACACAGCAGTTCTGGCTTGAAGATACCTTCGAATCGTTCGTGTGTACCGATTATTGGTTTCCGAACCTCGAACATCTTCGTATCACGCTGCGCCGCAGCGACTGGTGGAATTGGGAACAGAATGCAACCCTCAAGATCAATCCGTTCCGACGCGGGAACTGTCAACACAATCAAATTGTGGATGTCATGCGCCGCGATATTGCTTCTACAGACGATGGCAGCATTGAATTCGAGCCCCGTTCCTGGGGCACGGCGTTTTCGCGAATGCCTACACTAAAGACCCTCACCATCGATTTCGAGACGTCCGAGGACAAGCGCGACCAGATGGAGGCTATCGTCGACTGGGCTCTGAAATGGAAGTTCCCTCTAGCTTACGGCAGGCATCTTTCCACATGTGGTCAGCCTGCTACCAAGACGAGTTGGCGCGGGCTCCCACACCATTGGAGCGATAGGTGCGTATCATGTGGCATTCATGCCCGACTGAGCCTTTCGGGACCCGAATGCCTGAAATGCAAGGAAACTAGACAGCTTGCTGAGCGGCGCCACGGACCGCAGCTTTTTATATGGACATGTTTCTGGAAGCAGGTTTAGGATTCAGCTCGGGTGTCGTATAGTAAGACTTGACGGCTTTTTCAGATACATACGGAATTCACCTACTGGTATGTTTAGCATCTTAAATTGGGTAGCTGTCTATAGCAAGAGTGCATATCTTTCTCGAGGATTGTCTGTGACCAAGTCCGGGGAAGTGCCTATAAAACCGACCTCCGAGTCTACTGGTGCTTCGAAGCCAAGCAGATTATGGGCTTCAGTGCCGTAGGCGAGGCACGAGGGACAATGCACTCTTTGTACCAACGTTAAGTCTCATACTTGAATGACAGCAAATCAGAGGACATATAATATTTGGAGGTCTGCCAGTCCTTGCTGGGACTTGGCATAGATGCTTTGTAGCCTGCACGGAACCCATGTCTACGGTAGAAAGATAATCTCACCCCTCCCCAGAGGACTGCTGTCCCATTTCGCGGAATAAACTACACATTCTTGGCACTGCCTCTGTGTATACACCACGCATTCGGAGTCTCTGTTGCCTTAAGCGCAAATTGGGTTTTCTTGTATAAAAAACAATATACAAGTGGCATTAAATAATGATAACGTGTGACACACTAATGGACTGAGTGATAGAACAGCACCAAGAGGTATGTATAATGATGGATTATGGCGGGATTTACCAAGTGGCCGGTTGTGGGCAGTGCTCTCCAGTGCAGAAGCCAGTCGGGTGAGAACTTCAGACTCTAACACAATGTGAAATTTCCTAACCTACGAAGGTAAAAGTAATGTATTAGATCCTTCGTAAATGGATAGCAATCATTATGATGATTTATGGTATGGAGTAGGTAGTATGGTCGGAAGCACGAAGTTCTGTCGTCCGCAGCCAGGGACTCTGTCGTCCGCCGCCAAGAAATATGTCGCATACGAAGTACACTAACGATGTCTTGGCTGCTCCACCAACGCTGATGCACCAATAGGTACTTCGTATTTTTGCAAGCACCCTTGCTTCTCCACATCTCGGTCAACCGACTCAAATCTGGGCGACAGTATCCCTGTCTCGCTGCCAAGGTGCGGCTCTGCACGAGAGTATGCCAACCTATGCTCGGGGTCTGTGCCTGCACATAGACTTGAAGGCTGAGTATATGACCTGCGCCAACCCTACTTTATCGGACTCACAGCCCAGACAATTGTCTTTCCCTCCTTTTCCCGTGGTTTTCAACCCCTCTCCCTCTATCTTGGCCACCATGGCTGTTGTCTGAAGAAGTCCCTCGCTGTGAATGCGTCCTGCCGAATAGCCCGCGCTCCCATCCACCAGCTTAACTGTCTGATCAGATCAGACCAATTCATACCTAGGAGCACCCGACGACCAATTGCATCTACTACAATGCGGCAGCACACCTACGGCGACAGCATTGTCGCGGTGTCTTCATATCATCTTCTTTGGCAGCAACTTCGAACCTTACCAATGTCAGCACTCGGATGCCAAGGCTGCATCTGACTAATTACGGGATACGGGCACACAATATTCCGAGCCTCACGGCGAGTTGGACAGAGACCAGTGTGATGCCGACTGACCATGGCAGAGTGCGAGGTGCGTGGGAGGTGCCAGTCTCTCCTGTCGAGGCTGTCAAAAGGGGCGCGCACAAGGCAACCTGCTAGTTGCCGCCTGAGCGCTTATGACATTGCTGCCTGAGGGCCGCGAGATGGGATCGCCGATCGCAACAAGAGTGAGGCTGTCGAGCCCACCATCAAGCCGAGATTGTGAGGCGGAATTGGAGAAGATCATGCAAGCAACGCCCGAATCACACCGCCATTTTTCCTTTTTCCGGCATCACATCGCCCACTTGCGAGCCTGCTGCTCTGCTCGTATGGTTCGCATGGTTCGCATGGCTCGCGACCTGTTCTTCGGTCTACCTGCTCCAAAGAGTATCTTGTTTGCGGCCGGCTTGTATTGTTTGGTCCGCCTGATGATACTGAGTATTATGCAACTCGATCACTGGGCTTACTACCATTTCTGTCTCATCAGTGGCCCCGGTCAAGTCATCTTGGCAGGTTAACCCCCTATTCATTGTGCGACATACCTATCTCGCACCCTGATATCCTCACCGAAAAGGCCCGTGAGTAGTCTGCTACAGCCTTCTTTGGTACATCCACTTGGCTAGACACGCTTTATCTATCTACTGCCGTGTAGGTGTATCAAGCGAGTCTGTTCAAGGGTTGTGGGCCTATGAGGGTCTAGCCGAAGGGATGCCTCAGGACAGTGTGCCCTCAGTTGTGCCCATGAGTAGCATACGGGTTCAGCATGGCAAGCATATTCTACTTGACAGCAATCATAGTACAGTGCGGGATCCCCGGCATCTCCCTGTGCATTTGGTATGTCGAACCCCTCCGCTTTGATTGAGTGATTACTAGTGGTTCTGCTTGCTACTACTTGCATAGTACAAAGCTTTGAGTTTCTTCCAGGTCATTATGCGACGACTGTTTTGTTTGGATTACGCTTACACCCGATTTCCTAACGTTTACCCCTATATTATGAGGACAGCTAAGTCAAGTCGTATCAACACTTCGTACATTTGCATATCTGCAGCTAATATCATACGCCCCTTCCCAAGCGACGTTTTGATGCACTTGTCTGCAGGCCTCATGTGCATGCTAATACGTCCGCGCCCGAGCTTGAGAACTGTTCACAGTACTCATTATCCACCACTGTGCCCTCCATACACATCGCAATGTCACGGAAGGGTTCGGGGCATTATGCAATGTCTGGTCTGCTTCGTTCGTGCGAGCTCCAGCATCACTATTCAAGACGATTTTCGCCCTTCACTCGCTGAACTCTACCCCGAGTGCAATCCGAGGGTCTGGCAGATTCACAAACTTAAGGATCTGTGGTTGAATTCTGATAACCTGCAGTATTCAAAGTACCTAATGGCGCTAGTTTGCTGCCATGGGTGGAAAGCCTAGATACCTGATTGGCCGTCTACAAGGGCCTTGCTGACTTGGCAGAAGCGTGGATTGGGCAAGGCATCACCTTCGACATGAAGTGGCGTCCGTCGAGCTCGGCAAGTCTACTAGGAATACTAAGGCAAATCAAGAAGCAACTTATATTTCTTCGCCCTCAATTATCAGCACCGACATGTATCTGCTGTGCAACATCTCAATTTGGAGCGACGGCTCTTAACTCCTGGCTGCCCCATGGTGATATCCTGCAGCTCAATGATTTTCGGATCTAACTCGTGCAGTTTTCTGCGCTACCCGCATATTACTTGACGGAGACTGAGGTTTGATGTTCGATTATGTTGCTGTTATTGACGATGATTGGATGCTGTCTATCGTTACCGTTTTTCTCCTCAACAAGGCAACCAGGTTATGCATGCCCTTGCGGTCTACTCGAAACCTCATCATAGAGAATTGCAAATCTGGCTCAACGATATTCTTTCTAGCCAAGGGAATTCTGTAGTCTATAAATACAGGTCTCATTGCTGCGATGTTGTGAGGACGGTCGTAGCAGAGTATCCAACAACTTCATCCTGCCTACAGCAATCTGTAGTCTTTCTGATCATTACAATATTAATTCTTACCCCAAGAACGCCAATCAGGCTACTATCTAGAGCAACCTTCCACAGTGACCGTGACTGTGGTCAGCATAGTCGTACCAGCAATGACATCTTCAGGCAACAATAGATATTTCAGGTACGATTCTTACCACGATCGAGAAGATTGGGTATTGACGGCCGGCGGCATTATCGTTGCAGGGAAACGTCATCAGGGCCTCTTTACCATTCCACGAACGGCACGTCAACGAACTGCTTAACAGGCAGCGAAGCTCTGCGCGCGCAACGGCTTTCTACCTTCGTCAACAGCCCAAACAGCACCGTCCTACCATCAACACGTTCGACTACGGATATCAGTGCAGCTCATCGAGAACGAGTCGCGGCGCAGCTACGAGCCCTACAGCCCCGGCTGCCGTGATGTCCCTTCAAGTCAATGCAACAGGAATTGCTGCATGTCCGACAACTTCAAGATGATTATGCCACGACTGTCTTTTGGTAGTGGCTTATTGGAGATGTACTAGGAGAAGATACGGGTGTTGCAAGGACTACAAGGGGTGATGCATCTATTTATGGACCATCTTTAATAGTTAAACTAAGCTGTTATGTAGGTATTACAATCCCGGAACGCGAAATCAATGTGTGCATAGTCAACTGTGCGGCCGCAAAGAATGCATTTAGTCCATCGTGCAGACTCCTTACAGAGCTACAAATTGAAGAATGTGAGGGGAAGTTGTCGTAAGGAACCAATAATAGAACGGCCCTGACCTATCAGGTATTGGAGAGTTGCTTCCTATTCGTCAGCTCATGTCCAATCGGATGTTCGTGGTGCCGCTCCGTAAGAACACAATGTGCGGACCGTAGACAGCCAGTAGAATACCAGCTTCTTCTTATTAGAAGAGCCTGCGATGAGTGCAATTGGAAAGATCTTGCCCAGCAACACTGCAAAGGAGACCCGACGAGCATGGCGTGTATCTACCATTACCCATTTCATGTTGATACTGTACATGATTGGGAACAGGCCAAACAATGATACGGCTAGTCAGGCAGTCTCGTAGTTCAAAAGTTGCTCTCCTACCTGGACTGAGAGATCCATTCTTCTTGTCGTTGAGTGGCCGCACGGAGCCGTTCAGCCTCCGAACGATTTCGTGCTAGGGCTCTACTATGGAGGGACCATTAGGGCCGCTAACTGCACGAAATCTAGATTTAAACGCGCTGCTTGGTGCAATCGAATAGCATTAATGAAAGAGCGTTGCTAGAGGGGCACCCTGATCTGGCTAGCTGGGCACCCTCCGGGCTGTTTCGGCCTGGCACAGCTGGCTACTAAATTTTCCGTAGTGTTGCCCCTCCCACTTTTTACTGTAGATTTAAAAGAATTAAGCCCTTCCCACTTTTATTATAAATTTGAAAGAATTAAGCTTTTTAAAACTGTTAATTATAATTGTTGTTTTTTTACTTTTTAACGCGTTTTTAAAAGAATTAAGCTTTTTAAAACTATTAACGGGTTTAAAACTTTTTTAAATTATTTTAATTAAATTAACCGATTTTTTTAATTTTATAAAACTCGTTAATTTTATTATTTATTAATTTTTAATAATGTTTCCGATTTTTAACTTTTTAAAAAGCGGTTTTAATAATAACTTTTTAATTATTATAATATAAAAACTATATAATAATTTTTTATTTTTTATTAATATTTATAATTTTATAATCGTTTAACGTTAAATTTATTATAAATATAATAATAAATATACGACTTATACGATTATATATTATTATAATATTATTTATTAAAATATTAATTATAAAGTTTATTAAATAAATATAATAAAAAACGATTATTATTAAAAAAACCGTATTATAACTCGAGTTAATATTAATTAATAATAAGTTTTCGAATAAATTAACAGTTTTAATAAATATAATTATTTAAACATTTTATAATTTAACGTTTACATTGTTTATTATAAGTTTAATAAAATATATAAACTTTATATCCGTAGTTTTATAATTAATAACGTTATTATTCGCAATATTTTAACTTTGTTTTAAAACATTTTTTTTAATTATTTAATTATTCGTAAAAATATTTATAACGAATTATTATTAATTCAATCGATTAATTTTAATAATTATATATTAATATAAGTTTTTATTAAAAAGTTAAAAAATTAAAACATTTATTACTGCGTTTAATATAAAAAAAACTAATTTATACGTATTAAATCTATTTTATAAACTTACGAATAATATAAAAAAATATAACAACGTTTTTTTAAAATTATTATAATAAATAACATTTATAAAATTAATTATTATAAAATACCGTTTATAAATATTATAAGTTATATATATATAAAACTTAAAAAAGTTTTTAATATAATTTTTAAAACATTATTTAATAAAACTTTAATTAAATATTAATAGTTTATTAATTAACTCGCGTTTTTTATTATATTTTTATAAATTTTTCCGTTTAAAATTATTATAATTAATTTTAAAAAAAGTTTTAAAACTACGCTTTTTATTAATTAATTTTTTAATAAAAATTAATAATAAATTTATATTTTTTATATTAATAAAAACGTTATTTTTTATATAAGTTAAAAATAATTTAATTTAATTAAATAATTTAATAAAACTAATAATCTTATTATTAATAAAAATAACGATTTTATTATTAATAAAATTAACGATTTTTTCGTTAATAAAATTAACGAAATTATTATCGATTAAAACGAATTATAATAATTAAATTATTTAATTAACTTAATTATTATTAAGTTTCGTACGTTATTATTCGTAATTCTTAAAAGTCGCGAAAAGTTATTATTATATTAATCGTATATAATATACGTTTTTATAATCGAAAGTTTTAAAATATCGTAAATATGATTAATTTAAAAATTCGCCGAAGATTAAAAACTAATAATATAATATTTATAATAAATTTAATTATTTTTTTAATAATAATAAATAAACTGTTATACGTTATAATATCGTAATTAAAATATATATATAATTTCTTTAATTAAATTAAATTATAAAATTTTTAAAACTTTTTTAAATTTAAATTATAATAATTTTTTTATTTTTAAATGTTTTATTTAACGAATAATTATTAAAATAAAATATATTTACGGTTATTTTTTTAATTAAAATATAAAAAAAATACGAAAATCGTATATAAAAAAAAATAACTTAAAAATTTGTTTAATTAAATTACGAGTATAATTTTCGATTTATTAATTAATTAATTTTAACGTATTAAAAGTTTTTTCGTAACTCGGGTTAATTTTTTTTTACGTTAAATCTTTTTTAATTATAAATATACGATGTTTATATAATATAACTTTTTTTATTTTTACGAGATTTTTTAAAATATCGAGCGATTTTTTAAACATTTGTATATTATATTTTTAAAAATAAAAAATATTAATACGTTTTAATATATAAAAATAAATCTAATTATAAACGACTTTTTATTCCGTATTCGAAAGTTATATATTATATAATCGCGTAAAAGATTTATAAATAGCGCTATTACGTTAAATTAAACTTTTATAATCGAAAATAATAAAACTTATCAGTGTTAATAAATTGTTTTTAATTTATAATAAAAACCGTTTACGTAAAAAAACATATTTAATAATAATAATAATAACGATTAAAATATTAAAGTTTTATAAAACTTACGAAATAAAATATAACGAAGTTTATAAAACAAAATATAACGAAGTTTATAAAACAAGGTATAATAAAATTTACGAAATAAAAAACCGCGAGTTTTATAAAACCGGAATAATAAAACATTACGAAATAAAAAATAAAGAAATTTATAAAATATTACTACGTTAAATATTATTAATAAAATGTTTTAATAATAATAAAACTTTTAAAATTTTAATAATTAATAAAATTAATAATAACTCGATAGTTTTAATTGTTTTAATAATTTTAAAAAGTTTAATTAAATTTAAAAAATATTATTTTATTAAAACAGTTTTAAATAAAACAATTATATTAAAATTAAAAATAAACATTTAATTTATTAATTACGTATATTAAATTTAATAGTTTTAATAGTTTTAATAATTTTAAAAATAATATAATAATTTTAATTGTTTTAATAATTTTAATAGTTTTTATAAATTTTATAAATTTTATAATTAAATAATTTTAAAAATATTAATTTAATTTAAAAAACATTATTTTATTAAAACGGTTTTAAATAAATTAATTATTTTAAAATTAAAAATAAATACTTGATTTATTAATTATATATAATAATATTAATAATTTTAATAATTTTTATAATTTTTATAATTTTAATAATAATATAATAATTTTTAATAGTTTTAATAATTTTAAAAAACTTAATTCTTTTAAATTTATAATAAAAATAAAAAGGGTTTAATTCTTTCGAATTTATAATAAAAAATAAAAGGGGCAACACTACGGAAAATTTAATAGCCAGCTGTACTAGGCCGAAACAGCCCGGAGGGTGCCCAGCTAGCCAGATCAGGGTGCCTCTCTAGCATCGCTCTAATAAAATTAATACATGAATTTAAGTTGTCGGAACGGTCCTAGTCGCTCACGTTGTGGACGGCCATAACAACCGCTACAATGCAAATCGCAAGTCTGGTATTACGGTCTATAAGTCCAACCTAAAATTTTCGCTAAAAATATAAGTATGTTCTAAGATAATAACATAACTATAATAACTTACTATGGATCATTATAATTAAAGAAGGTACGGCACTTCGTACATTGTGATAATTAAAAATGTCAGGTTGTCAGAGCGACTCTAATAGGTAGCTCCAGTCCTCAGCTAGCGATGTACTCCGTACCATCTCACTAGATTGAGGGTTTTGCTGGTACTCCGTAGGTAGGTAGGTAACCAACCCGCCCGATCTGGTATAAGCTCACTATCACGGTCCCGAGAATAATCTCGGCACCGAAAGAATGATCACGGCGCCGAAAGTGAATGATCACGGCGCCGAAAGTCAATGATATGAATCTCCGCATTTATGCATTCTATATAAATCCTCTTGCCCTCCTCGTTTCTACTTTTATCCTTCTTCTCGTTCCCTCATGGCGCTGGATTTGGGGTGTTCCCCCTAGCAGCCAGCGTTCTCGTATGCCGACCTGACTGATTATTGAATATTATACATCAAGCTATCAAGGCCATGGTTACTAATGCCAGTCGCACAATGTACAACCGCCACGGTACTGGCGTCATATGATAGACGCGTCTTTACGATACTATAGCAACAAGTCTACGACCAACTTTACGGGCTGCTGGCGTGTCTACGCCAATGCAACATGGCACAGACGAATTACAGAGATCGGAGATACGGTATTCCGCGCGTCGCAGCTAGACGGGCAGGACTAGCACGAAAGTCCAAGGATAACAGTGAAGTGAGAAGTGTGCTGGATGTACCAGGAATTCCTGTTGAGGCTGTTGGACTGGCCGCGCACCAGGCAAATTGCCTTGTTTCTACCGGACAGCGAAGATGACGTGAGCGACGATCACGGTTGCTCCAGGGCCGTATAGCTCACCACAACGCCGAATGCAACGCAATTTGCAGGAGATTTGCGCGATTATACACGGGACAACATGGTCAGATCACATTACCAACATTTGAGTTTCTGAGCTGGCAATGCTTCCTTGCGAATTTCAGACCTGCTGCTACAATCTGCGGAGTTCGGATGGCCCGCTCGCAGACCTGCGGCTCAAGAGATTGGACCACCAAATCGTCACGATCTTTGCCTGGTAGACATCCCTTGCCAGGACTTCTCTATGCCAACGGTCGAGTCGCTACTCAAAGCATTCGTATACCCCTGCCGATAACCTTCCCCCACCTCTCTACACGGTGAGGGGTGCATTTACCCCTGTCGACAACCCTCGCCAGCCTGTCTACACAGCTCAGTGCGCGTTATTACACTTGCGTGTGTAAGACGAGCCTGTTTCTGCACCTTGGGTGTCTGATGGTCTAGATCGGAACGCCTGATGTCTGGCAGTGCCTCTTGCCGCAAGGCGAGGCTAAACGATTAGAGACAGGGCACTCTCTGTGCGTTGTGTCATCGATTTGGAAACTACACGATAATAGCGAAACATTACGGCGAATGAAAACACTGGTTGCGCGGCGACTCTATCCTTGCACTTGGCGCAGTACGATTCATCTACCACCTGCCCCGGTTGAATTACAACTGATGGCCTTGCTTGATGTGATCGTGTGGCACGACCAGTACTGGCACAACGACGTAAGTATCTCCGATGTTAACGTGAGGTACCGATCAGGCTGACTCGCGAAGTACATACATCCAACTATATATCTCTAGTCCTCATTATGAAGCCTCCTAGCGGATCATTCTAGCCTGGATCCGCGGTAACCCTGCAGAGGTCAAGACGACCCCTTCTACTTGACTGAGCCAACCCTTATGATAACTCTTACAGCTATGCTGGCGTTGATATTATAGTATCAGTACGTCATATCCTATTGCTTCTAATGAATGTCATGGGATCATATTTTGAAAACTTTGTCTTTTCTCGATGGATCTACCCGATATGCAGCTTTTGCCTACTCACAGTCCTTAGTAAACCGCAGGAAGGGCCTACCCGGTTCACTGTTTGTTACCGTCACAATTGCAGTTTGGGCTAAGACGCATCCTTCGTGCTAAATCTACACCCATCGAGTCTGAAAGGGATCACCTTCCCCCCGAGAACTTCGCTACCACACCCATCAGCATGCACATAATGCCGCAGAGTCTTGCCAAGGACGTTGATTACTGCGTGCTACAACGCCGTGTGAGCTCGTAGCTTGATAGCGCATGCGTTTGATGTGCATAGCCCTCGATGTCTCTGCATACGACAGATTGGAGAATTATGACAGACTACCGTCCATGTCGCTACTGACCTTGCTGGTTACCTTAATAGTACCTACCTAATTTCGACTACAGTCTGCACCACACTAAGGCAGCAAAAATGTCACATCAACGCATGAACTTGCATGATAGACATTGTAACCTGCTAAGCAATAGTTTCTCTGTACCTTCGGACCTCGTGTAGCCTATAAATACGAGCACTACCACCATTATTGAGGCACTGCTATAGTCCAATATCTTTCGAAGAAAGTTGCATTCCGCCAGAAGTAGGCGATCTACTACGATCATAGATTGTCAGGGCAAAGCCATCCGCCTTACAACACCAGCCAAGGCCTTGCCTCCATTATATCGTTCATCACACCACCTTAGCCACATGTCCGCGCAGACGATGGGGGTTCCAAATAACACCACAATTTTGGCGTAGGCCCCCTTTCTGCGTTCATGATAGTCATGTATTCATAGCCAACTCTGTTTCTATTATAGAAAGACACAACCGAAACTTCCGCGCCATGGCATATCAACGAACCACTTGACTGAAGGCGAAATCCTACGCGCAGAGCGGCTCTCAGACTTCGTCGCCAGCTCGAATAGCGTCGTTCTACCGTCCATGGGCTCGGCGAACGACATCATTGCATCTCATAGAAGACGTGCCGCTGTACAACTCCAAGCTCTGCAATCACGGCTCCCATGACGTCTCTCGGGGTTCTTATTTACCGCGATGACTTTGTGTTCACACCTTCTAGTTTGGGATTTTCGGAACGGCATCTTGTGAAGTATAGATGAGACATTTTCAGGCAGAGGAGGAATAGTACGCAGCTACATGGATACATATTCGCTTACAGCATGATTGTTAATAGGGGGCCTACTATGTACATTGGCCATCTTCGCAACCGAGTTATAAACCAAAGTACCGTGGTTGATGACTGTGAAAGTGGTCGAGCGATTCTTTTCTTTATTTCATTCCTCGAAGTAACAAGAATCAAATAAACTATTTTTGTCTACCACCCTAGAGATATGAAACCTATGTGTATCCCCATTATCAGCTTTATGAGCCTCCAAATACCGGCTAGTGAAGAGAAAGGGTTTCTATAGAATTCCAGAATTCGCCAACATGCCTCTCGCTTTCCGTGTCCCAGTGCAGTTGCCAGTCTCTTGGATTTGCCCCGTAATCAAAATCTACAAGGTGAGCCATTTCGTCTAAAGTGTGATCTTGAGAGTTCTGCTCACGCTCAGCTGTTCTGCCGCAGTAATACCAAGCCTGTCTGAGTTTCTCATTGCGGCGGAATAAGCGTTTCTCTACCCTTCCATATTCCAGGAGGTCAACTTGACAAGCAGCTAAGTCCTCCAGCCACCACGTCAGGGCAATTTGTGTTCTTTTCCTCAGGTCCCGAGAGCAGGTGGGAGTTTGAAATTCCTGTGATTCGTAGCGAAAATAAACCAGTGCCGTGAACAGTGGCGTCAGGGGCTGGTTTCGTTGGAGGAATTCCCATACTGGGTTCGCTTGGACTCCTGAGTTGTGGAACATCGTCGATTGGAACGTCGGATCCAAGTCCATGTCGTGAAAAGACAGATCTTCCGTTAGGGGTATGACTTCCCGTACTAATTCGCGCCACTGGCGTGCCTGGCGCAAGCTGCCCCTCATCGCCATGGGCCCATAGCGAAATGCGAGTAGGCTTAGGAGACAGATACGATTCCTTTGAAGACTCGATATGTCATCTTGTCTTATGCAACAATCAGGATTAACCATAACCCGAAAGACGTCCGGGTCTGCACCAGGGTCATCGAATGGACAATATTTCATGCGGTCCTCGAGTTCAAGTCTTTCATAGAACCTCGGAAGAACGATTTGGAGTACGGTGTCGATAATTCCTGGAGATGCAGCAGCCACGCATTCATAAAATAAAGCCTTCTCGGTAGGATGCAGGAAGAGGCTGCCGACGGTGTAACTGTCGTTATCCAAATAGAATTGGTGCAGTGCTGTAGCGTCAATTCCGCGACGCACAACCAAAAGTTCGACCGGTCTTGCACGTGGCCTAGCCTTTCCAGTTGTGCTCTGGCTGAGGCCATCGTCGAATTCAAGTAAGTCCAAGCCACTTTCTGCCAATGCCCTGACAAGATCCAGGTGACCGTATTCTGCCGCAAACTGTGAAGGTATGTGAGTTGAAAGGAGATCGTCGGATCATAAAATGCTCACATGCAACAGGCTCTGACCATTTGGCGCATGGTCTTGTAGGCTCGCTTTTCCTAGGTTTACAAGTTGTAAAATACCGGAAATGTCGCCATTTCGTGCGCAGCAAAACACTTCGGCCGATTCGGGCTGTATGCAGTAGGCGTTCAGCTTGACTGTCCAGCCGGCTGCCGCTCGTGAAGCTTGAATATCCCATATTCGGCTGGCAAACCAGGAATTTGCTAGGATTCGTGCAATAAAAGCTGAGATCAGATATCAGTACTTCCCCTAGTGAATCATGAATTACTCTGGTATGTCATACTGAAGTTGCCTGAGTTACGCTGCCTCTCGTCCCAATAGTATCGCCAAGCAATTGACCCCAGCGGACCAAACTTCCAACAATTCGCATAACTCGGCACTCTCAATTCTATGCGAGCAAGTTGATCAGTTAAGACCTGTCCCTTACTTTGTTGCCGCTTTGGTGGTCTTCTTGGGACTCCTGAAATCGGTTTCATCGGTGGGCTCATCCTTTTTTCAGATTCATAGACGATCCTCCGATGAGCCATATGTTCAACAATGAGTGTAGGCTGAGCCTTCAACAAAGCACTAAGGTTGTTAGTCAGATTAGTTATCGGATAGGGTGCTAAAGCAAAAGAGTAAACTTACATGATGTACCATTGCTGGGTCAGACCTAGAGAGCGAACTGCAGACTGGAGGCGGACATGGCATCTATCCAAGACGTCCTTTTTCATAATGACCCTCACCGTGGCCTTGTATTTTTGAAGTTTCTTCGACGTGTCCAGCTCGTGCATTAATTCTTGTAGCACAGTATTCAGGTCCTCCAAAGTTCTTTCACAATAATCTATTATCAGATGAATTGTGGCATCGTTCCAGCTGGTCAAACCGCTATGGTCGTGGCCATTGAACTCCATCTTGATAACCTCCACTATCGAATCTAGTACCTCGACCTCTTTCATCATGGCTGAGATCTTGCTAGACACGTCTTTTACCTTAGTGAGGAGGCCTCTGAGGGCTAAAATGCAACTAGACATTCGGCTGGCCAACTGAAAAAGAGCAATACTGCTCCCGACAATACTTATGACCTCGGCCATGACGTCTTGTGCTGCAACGCGGATATCGCAAACTCACAAGTCTAGATAAATTGATAGAAGAGATAGAGCATAAAGAGGCAAGAACGATTAATGAATAAGGCGTTACTTCGTGAATGGACCCGTGAATGTGGATCAAGTGGAAGTAAAGACGCAACTTGACAAGAAGGTTAGCGACATTTATAAGTGAGGTTGCCCCCCTATCCGTTACTGCTACGCACCCTCCTATATAGTTCCGCCTAGATGCGGTACCACCCCCATGGTATGAACTCTTCTATAATTCGCAATGCCATGCCGAACCCTGCGTACAATCAAGAAGACTGGTCTTCGAGCTTTGTGCTAATGGAGAGCCACATAAATAGAAGGCTCACTGTCGAAGACTCGAAGCACCATGGTAACAATGGGGCCAAGTTACGCAAAGCATAAGCTCATGGTCTCGAATGAAATTCTATAGGTGAATGTATGTTACACTTGGTCGCACAAGACACACAATATCTGACCTAATTTGAACCCAAACCTGGCAACCTAATTCACTACGCACCTGGCGATCTCCAAGGCGGGGGGGCGTATGCGGGCTGCAGCACTCTTCTAAATCTAATACGTGGTGGCGAACAGCATCAGCCCAATGGAAGTTCGCATGTGCACCACCGTTACTATTATTTTTAGGCCCCAACGATATATGTGTCTCAATTATATGTTGCTTTTTTGCTAAGGTTAGGTGATTACGCAAGGAGGCTTGAAGGAACACCACCGAACGCAGAGCCTGCATTCTCCTAAATGATCTTCATCGCATGTGCATAGCATAAGGATTGTCCCACGATGTTTATACTTGTAGAAAATGCTATATAAAGACATACTTAAATGGAAATAGAGAGATTTCGATAAATGGGCATGATAAAGTCTATTCGTACAAGGGTATAGGGGTGAGGAGAGAGGACTCCAGTTCAAAATAGATGTGCGAGCTTAATATACATATTATAGGTATCATAATTCCCACCATGAAATTAACTGCCGAACGCCTGTAGCTTCGGATCCTTTCCGAAACTATTGATGCTTAATTCTTGTCAAGTGCGGGATAATTGGGGAGTTTCCACTTCCCCAGAGCCCCGTCAAATCCCACGCGCTTGTCGAGTCTAAGGCGTGCTGCGACTCCGGCAATCCAATTCATGATGCCAATACCCAGGACCGACCGGGGTGGTAGCAAGGATGCGACGAACCCATCCCCTCCTCCGTGGCCCGTCAGAGCTACAGGACGCCATATCTTTTCGTACTTTTTCGCAGCCTGCACTATAGATGACGTGGGTAAGGATTTGTCCTTCTCATACAGGGTCGCGAGCTCGCCAGCTAGGAGATAGGGCCCTATCAAACCCCACGAGGTTCCGTAGCCGTTCGCTGTGGCAGAGTGCGCTGCGTCGCCAATGAGGACGACGCGACCCTTCGACCAAGACCCCTCGGGCAACCGGACCTCGTCGACCGGCGTGCAGTATAGATCGTTTGCCTCGGGCACGTGGAGCAAGGCCTCCATGAATCGCTTTGACTCCCACCCGGCATCATCATATATAGCGGCCAATGCTCTCTTAAGTTCGTCTAGATCACCGGATTTCAGCGCAACATCGACGGCATCGTCGCGCTTGCTTATGAACAGATAGATGCGTGTGAGCTCAGGCTTGTCTTTCCGCGTCATGATCGCCCTGGCCATGCGAGGTCCGGGAAGCTGGCAGATGGTAAACCGATCCGAGTCCTTGGGATTCGACGGGATGCTGAAAAAGGCAATGTATCCCCCGGTCTTGTGCCGTGGGTCCGGAGCATCGGGGCCGAGCATGATCTTGCGTGTCTTAGAGCCGGTCCCGTCGGCTGCCAGCACAAGATCAAAGTCCTCTCGGCTACCGTCTGAGAAAGTCACATGGACTTTGGCGTTGGGATCACTCTCATCGTCCTGGGTGAAGTTCTCAACAGTCCTGTTGAAAACATGCCGTACATTCGGCTTGTTTTCGGTGAGACTATACAATATCTTCACCAAGTCGCCTCGCATGATCTCATATTCGGATGTCATGCTTTGCCTTTCGCTACCAGGCTCGGCAGCTGGAAAGTAGGCTTTCGTCCGTCCATCGGTGTCAATGAGCTGCGTGCCAGGTTCGTGGCAGACCACGGCGCGCACTGCAGGTTCGATCCCCATCCTCTTCATCATATCCACGCCTGCAACGCGAAGGTCTAGCTGTTGACCAGAAGCTCGCATTTCGGGGGAGCGTTCAATAAGTGTAATTGTAGCATTGGGAATACGCGATAGCCAATGGGCGGCGGCAGGTCCCGCGATGCCACCACCAACGATTAGCACGTTGAAGGAGGCCATGTTAATGGAACTGGCTGATAATCTCAGAAGGGTGAAAAGACCGATGTTAATGGCGGACCTCTGTGCATCAGTGAAATGAATAGCATGATGCGATCAAGAACCGCCATCAGATAATCTGTGTACATCTTATTACTTATATGAGGAGCAATTGGCTTTGTTAGAACTGAGCGCGGACTTCTCAATTCCCGCTCTGGCCCGCGCTACCGCCCCCTGTCATCACCTTCAGGCCACTAATTACTGAGGTACTGTATGTACCTAGTGCGAACAGTGACTCGGACTTCTGACTCGGACTACGGAGTGCTAATGAATTCCCTGTTCGTGAGTTACAGTAGTGCAGATTTCAGCCACTTTTCTCTACGATTAGTTTTGCTAGTTAATTAGATGCCGAACTACGGAGTAATTCCGCCAGCATATCTGCCACAGTCTATCTTACGCCCTGGAAAACATGCAATTTTCGTCTTTCGCTTACGTCACCAAGGGAGAACACCAATGTGAGGCCGCGTCAACCCCTCGGGCGATTGGCTGTCGCACCAAGAGCTTTACAACTCCTTCCAGGCAGCATCTTTTCTGGGCGCACTAGGGCGCAATTTCAATACGTGATTTGATCTTAAGGGGAGATTTCATGTCGCCTGAGGAGCAACTTTACAGTGTAATTATGCGTCGCGTTGTATGATATCGAATCATCTTCGCCGTCGGGTGAGCCTATCATGGGCGCAAGGGCCGAGCTAGTATACTAGACTTTGGACATCATAGGAGCGCGTAACGCGATAAATCAATTAACATAGCTTGCAAAATGGTGAGGAGCGCTAGCGGGCTACAGCTCTGAACACAAAGTGATAGGGAGGAGTCTTCGTCGCGGAAAATAATCTGGTAGGAGACATACACTGTCTCACCTCATTCAAGATGAAGACAATACTGAAAATCCATGTGGTCTCTATACATTAGTAGTAAAGTGTTTAATCATGTTGGCAATCTTCTGTCTATATTGGAGGAGTTATCGATAATACATTCATTCTGCTGGTGAAACTCTCTTCATTTTCCTCCTCAACTTCAGTGTTTAGATCGTAGTAAATTGATTCACCCTATAGACCGCGCCGGGTCTAATGTAAAGAGAGAGGGTTTTGAGACCGCTCTTGGACGTGGCACCACTAGAGTTTTGGCCGTGGCGGTGGCGGTGGCCTTGGGCGTGGTGGTGGTGGTGGTAGTGGTCGTGTTGGTGGTGGACCTGGTGGTGGACCTGGCCTTGGGGGTCGGGGTGGTGGCTTCTTTGGTTCATCATAATTATGACAGAGATCCTGAAGATGTCCAATAGCAGACGAAGGCATTTTTGTCGAGTGCGAAGTACGTGATTTCCTGGCTGTATAAGTTGAGCCTAGAACTGATTGTATGCTTTAGACACTGCTGTCCTGTTGCGAATAAAGAAAGAATTCCGGGAGGAAGTGAGCTATGTTGTAAATCAGGGGCTCTATGTCATATTTATATACGAAGTACAGATTGGTAATAATCACTTACCCCAAGAGAGCGATTGTTCACCGTGATGATTATAACACAACAGTCATAAACAAGAGGTCAAGGATAACACTAATGTATCAAGTTAAGACTATACGCATCGAACGCCATGCTTGAAACTCACATGATACCCTTCGTGATGGGAAAACCGATGAGGCTGTCTGTATACACAACCGTGTCACGATCGCTGTTCCGTCACGAGACTTGAGCGGGTACACACACAAAAATTGGCTCTTCATGGATTTGGGGAATAGTTCGCTCCTCGGTAATAGATTCAAAACATAATTAACTACTTCCAAGCACATCCATCTACTTCAGGTCTACAGAATGGTTCGAATTTCGTGCGCGTACCGCCGACACAATCGCAGTCGCGAGCCAACCAACGTCAACGATCCGAGAGACTCGAGGCACACAGATATTGAAGCTATAATCTTTCGATTTCGTTTTCTTTCGATCTCTTATAGTACAATGAGGCTTCCATCTCTTTATATCAGATGTCTCAGGTGCGGAGGTTCGTTCAAAATGACATAGTACCTAGCCGCATCATAGCCTTTGAAATCGCTCCACGTATGTAGTGACACAGCAGAATTGTGCGAAATACCTTTCTGCGAGATCAGGCGAGTTGCACAAGTTTTGAATAGGCCTTGCTCACACTGGAATCGAACAGGTTTTGCGAGGGTTATGGGGCCGTAGTAGCAAAAACAATCAACTTGACGCATACTTGCCGAACGCACTCATGTTAAGGGGGAGTCTGCACCGCAAAACCATCGATGGTACAGGGTCTGGGTGCTCTAAACGAAGCAGGGGTAGTGTCATAAGGTATTAGCCCCTTTAGAAATTTGAAGTGAGCGTCGGGAACTGCTTCGTCTAGGTAGAGGGGACATCGTATTACGTCTGATGCTTCTTGGGAGGCTTGGGTAACTGCGTCGTAGCTTGCCCCCTACTTAATGTAAAACATACTTGGATTCAAACAAACAATCAATGAATCCTCATTGAGGTTGCCCTTAGCCGAGTTATATGCATTGAGAAGTCATATAGTATCGCAAATTTGATAGCAATTCATGTGAGATCATTGCAAGGTACCTAAGGAACTCTTAAATATCAAGGTCACATTCCCCTGTTCCTAATATCATGATGTTTCGGCATTTATTGCTATCTAGTCTTGATATTTGTTGCTAAGATCTTACTCTACTAAGAGCTCCCTCGTGCTTCGGAGGCTGTGAGCTATCGTCAATTCACGATCACGTCGGGTATTCTAGGCTCGGTAGCTTGGTCGTCTCTGGGCGTCAGACTTGTATCCGAGTCGTATTCGTCATCAATTGTTAGAAATATATGTCACCAGAGTCGCAAAACTCTGACTACTTTTGATCTAGCTATGAGCCTACTCTTCGGCAATAAAAATAACAAATCTAGTTTGGTGGATATATTAAGAAAATATTTGCTAAACACCACGACCAGCATGGTGGGTAGAAGTCGAATGGCTAATGTATGCTCGCCCTGCATCGCTCCGGAAGGTCAAGCCCATGAGATTACTATGCACGCCGCCGTCGTTCCGCATCGTCAAGCTCCGCTATATGCGTAGCTACCTCTAGTTCTCCACGCCGTTCTAGCGCTTCAAGCTCTCCAACCGTACCTACTGGGTTTCCGGGAACCACGCCTCCGCGCAGATCGTTATGATTCTGTGGCGAGTAGTGTTCTGTCATAGTTGCTGTGTCTGAAAGAGCTAGGCCATCTGCAAGTTCATGCTTCGAGAGGACGCCTGTATTTGTCGGCATAGGGAGTTCGTACTTCGGGAAAACCCCCATGGGATCTTGCGTTGGCGGTTCTGCCGTTGGTTCGGCCGGCGGGGCCGTGTGTGCTTCAGGGTGAACTATCCTATCACCGGTTGGCTCATTGTTAATGGTACCCAGTCTTTGTTTCTTCTTGGACCGCCGAATCGCCAATGCCACGATGCCGAGTAATATGAGGGCGCCGACGACTGATCCCACAACTATGCCTGCGATTGCTCCTCCATTCAGACGTGATGCACCGGCCATCTGTGTACTCATCGTTGATTGGCTTGTACCAGGCCCAGTGGGAGACGTCGTTGGGGACGGTAGTGTACTGAAGAGTAACGCTTCGTCGGTTTGTTGCCAGCGTACTTCCATGCCGTATGCGTTGATAATGGCATGATCAAGAATCGGGTTTCCCGCGGCATCGCTGGAAGAACTAACCAGTTTCGAATCTGGCTCTCCACCAATTACACTCAGATCGACTTCAAAGCTGGATGTCGCCGTGGTGCAATCAGCAAATACGCCCCAATCACTACCAATCGGTCTCGTATTGCATTCGAAGGGGTACGGCCGCCTGGGAATGTCAATTTTCACGTAAGCTATTTTCCATTTGACCTTACGAACATTGGACAACATTTTGCCGTATACTCTATCGCGTTGCCAATAGAGTTGCCTCCCGTCGTCATGCATGCTGTGGTATAACCCGATGGACATTTTCCAGGGGAGTAGTAGCTCCCTGATAGGGGGAAAGTGCTCGAGGGAAAGCAAGTAGACACTCCAGGCCCGATTGTCAGGTAGTAATCGTAGCCTTCAGCCGAATTGGAGACATAGCGAACGACTTGTATACCCTGTCCGATGCAAGTGGCAGCAGGTATGAACTCGGTTGTAAGCGGACCGATTAGACCTCCAGGTGTAGATCTACTAGACTTTGAAGACATATTTCGAAGTACAATCAGAATGGACACTATAGATGAAGACAATGATGATGCACGTTAGTTTGATGAATAGGAGTTTGGAAGAGATCAAAAGGACTGGCGGCACGACCCCATCAGCTGAGCAATGCGATGTCGCGTCTCTCTGTGGTATGGTAGGACTGAGTAACCCCTGATCAATACTGATCATCCTTCCGCACGAACCAGCTTTGGCATACTTATATACCCAGGTACGATACCCCTTTCTGCATAGTTGTTCAAGCACGACAACACCAAGGGCGAAGTTCTATCACCAGTAAATGATCGAATCTTTGAATTCGTACCAAAATAAGGTAAGCAAAAAAAAACTTCCGGTCTTTGTTGTTTTCCGGAATTTCAGGCCGACAGAAGACTGTGATAGCTTCACATCGAGCTATGCCAAGCTATGGCCCCCGCCAGACACTTTTACGAGTGTCTCGCCATGTTGTATTAATGCATTGGCAATTTAGCTGCGCCACGGTTCTACTTACTGAGACTATTATTACTGAAGATAATTAGTTGGATATTGCAATGATTGAACCACCCATCATTTACCCCAGCCAGAACCCGGCTTACGGCCGCAAGCACTCGCGATGGCGATCGCGCCGTAATCGAGGGGTCTCAATGGTACCTAGGTACCCTTCATGGTGGTCCAGGCGCTGATCCCCTGGAAAATCATTGGTTGCCTAGGTACCCTAACTTGTTTACATAGGTAAATAGTAGGGAGCCATCGGTCAATAGAAGTTATAGAACCTTAAATTGCATAACTCTGCGACGCGTCCCTTCTGATATTTCTGATATTGTATGACAGACGCTGCGCGAGGACCGGTCTGAGGCGCCCGTGATGGCTTTTGAGCACTCAGTGTCTAAGGCAATGCCACAGCCAGGGCCAGCGGTCGACGCAGAAGGCAGGCAGCAGACGCGACAAGAAGCCGCACGGAAAGACGCGCAAGAACAAGGTGTACAGAAAAGGAAAAGCGATGATAATGACGACAGTGGAGCACGCGGTTCGTGGTCTTCCGAATAATGAGAAGAATAGTAGCTAACCAATCTACAGACGTGCAAGCGAAACGGTCCAAGGGCACTGAGGAAGGCCTCGATTCCTCGAATGTCTGTAGGTCCACATACTACTCTTCTCACTGAATCTCTTATTTAAGTCTAACTTTGGGGCTTAGCCGCTGAGACTTTGGTGGGCGTGGTCTCTTCTCAGACATTGAGGGACATATGCATCAAGGCCTTGAGAGACGAGACCGCTGGGCCGACACTACGGGACGAGCTCCAGTCACGTGCCCAAGATATACTGGCGTCCTGTATAGCAGAAGGCATCAAAGAAAGGAATGAGATCATGGGTGGCGCGTTGGAAGCGTTACGCAATTTCCGTGAGATAATCATGGCGGAACACAAGTCGAGGTGCGAAATTGAAGATGTCACTGGAGTATTGGGTCCCTTCCTCGATCGAACCCAACAGCTTCACGAGCGTGGACCATGTTTCAGGGGTTCCGGGATGGCGTGGGAAGCGCTCATTGAGGTCACTGACCTCTGTATACACGATTGGGCTAATGATGGCGAGTTGAGATTTTACGGATTCGGCGAAGAAGACTGCGATGGATTCCACGAGGAAGTTGACGACCTCATGCTGGCCATATGCGAAGCGCAAAAGAAGAGCGAGAACTTCTCGTGGCTGCAGGGTGGTAGGATAGAGGAGATCCGAGCTCTACAGAAAAAAGCCGGCCAAGGGAAGCCATTGACTTATCGATATAAGAGGACTATCTTGTTCCTTGAGCAGCTCGAAGCCTAAAGGTACAGGATCTGGGGATTGTGTAAGATAGCCGGACCACGTCTTCAGGGAACCGATGTTCGTTAGATCCCTGTTGACTATTTAGGAGATTTGGGAATCATTGATACATCTGTCGAGCACTATACAACATTTTTGCCTGCAACCTAGTTGCAAATAGACTTCTATTCACTCCCTGATCCTAATTCCATATAACAGTTCGAGAAAGGCGATATCAGAGTCGGTCCCTAAGTACGCTTTCTGCTTCATCTTTGACAAATCTCTATATCCTCTAGGAGCAGTAGAAGGATACTGTTAGCGCACCAGGTATGATAGAGTTCTAGGAATAGACAGAATCTGTAGGAGGGAGAAAATCTTGACATTACTGAGTACGGCCCTCTCTTTTCGCCTTCGCGAAGGAGCCTAAAGCCTCATTGCCGGTAAACTTCTTGAGATCTTGCGGCACATGCAATCTATTTTCATATTAAAGGTCTGCCAATACTACAATGATAAGACCTCGATTTTGCGATCTGTGAAACCCTCAATTCAATTAATGATGCGCGCTTGAATATGCAGGCTACCCAAATGACTGCGCCCCTAGCAAGGCTGGCGAAGCGGCGTAGCCACCCCGCCACTATGAAGGATTCCAGGCTGAAAAGTATTCATAGTAATGGCAAGAGTGCCAAGCTTTGATCAGAAGCTGAAATATATTCCATGTCGCAGGTTGATGCTTGTATAAAGACTAGAGTGTGGCGATCAGTATACCCATGATGTCAATTGCGGCGAGAGTCTCAGGGAGCGCTGGTTCACAGATCCAACAGTGAAGAATGCAACGTCTTGTGACATAGCCTGAGTACTTTACATTCTCTGTAGGTGATGTAATGGCGTGAGTTCGTTCAGTTGACAAGTTAATATAAATATGGACATCGTGGGCATGTTGGTCAAAAGGTTCATTCAGCATTGTCATTCCCCTGCAATTAGATGACCAAAACACCATCGTCACAACCTTACAGCGTCTCTTCAACCCTCGACAGGAATTATTTGCGCAATAAGCAATCCGATATGAAGACTTTCGGCGTCCTTCTTGCTATGCTGCCAGCAGCTTTGAGCGCACCGCAGGGCGCTTTCGGACCGCCACCAGTTATTCATCCGACCAAGCTAGTCGGCGATGGAAATCCCCACCAGTGGTATAAATACAAGCAGGTGACTGTGAGTTGTCCGATCTTGTGAAGAATCTTCGTTATGCTCCTATACTGACAAGCAGAAAGGGTAACGTGGATTGCGGCGATGGTGATTGCAGTTCCGCTACCAGCAAGACAACGACGTATTCTCTGAATTGGGGGGCCTCGCTCAAAGGCAAGAACTCTTGGGCAGGGTTCGATTTTGGAGTGAGCATATCGGAGTCCACGGGCCAGGTTGAAACATGCTCTGGTGGAAAGGGGGACACTGTATGTGTTTACTGGCGGCAAGCTTACACGTAAGTCAACAGCTCCGGCGGCCGAACGATGATGGATTTTTCCTGACTTCCTCTCCGCTACCCATTTGAGCATTGAGGAACCAATCTCTGATTAGACAGCTATACTAATTCTCTATTCATAGGGCTTATTCCGTTCAAGATTACAAAGTTGGGACCGACGGTAATCTTGTCAAAGACGGCGACAGATACACGATGTGGTCGCCGAACAAAGATGAGGTCGGCAGTGGCCACGTCTGTGGTCGTAACGATCGCTGCAAGCAAACTGGCAATGAATTCTGGGGCTCAACCAAAGACACGAAGGCACCTCCTGGGGGTCCGCGCCCATACCCCTCCGACTACGCTGACTTCTCGTAGTGAGAATATGTACTATTGATTTTCTGTGATCTGCAGAAGTATGAGATGCACTTGGCACTGGGCTCAGAAGGATAGTAAAAGGCCTTGGGTTAAACTAAGGGCCTGTTACTTTTTTTTTTCAACTGCAGAGAATTTTTATGTAGCTCTTTCGTTATTACTATTTCTTCATCATCATCAAGACAGCTAAGAATATGCAATGTGATACCAGCTTAGAGATGAAAAAGCCACAACAGAGAGAAATTGATGAGGGTCAAACTGCATCAGTAAGACTAGCTCTAATGTCGAAGTTTGCATACAAATGTTAAAGTGTTGGCATAGAAGCCGCAAGAACCGGAAGCTCTAAACTTCTAGCATCCGAAAATGGAGTCCCTCATACCAGATTTGGCTGCTTGTACGAAGTACTCCGTAGCGCTGCCACACTTTAACTAGCCACCATAGTTTTTAAAAAGCAGCTCCTTTCTAACAGATGTTCCCAATTAGACCTCAATGGGCTAGTGGTAAAATAGTCGGCAGGACAAACTCCCAAAGGAGTTTTCCGGTCGAACCGGGGCACGCAAAGCTTTGCAACAGGTTCGGACATGCATGACACAAGCAGTCACATGGTCGAGCGTCCGGCTTCGATTCTTTTTTAACTTTTTTTTGATCTTATATTACAATTATCTATCTAGATAATGGAGTTAAATCTGAAAATATCGCGTATAGCGCTGTTTGCGCATAGGTTCACCAAGCTCAACTATCCAACACGTAGAGCTTGACCACTAGCGCTCACTGTTCGGACACCTAGGAAAGATTGGCGATATGTTTCGCAAGTGTGCACGAGGTACCACGGTTAGGTACATGTAGTTGTGGTACCTATGTAGGCAGCAGGGCCACCTACTATGGGTCGCTAGGGGTAGCGCTAGGGATCAGAGCTGTGCTCACTAATCAATCCCCCGTACCTACTCGGCCCCGTATTATCCCTTTAAGTGCTGATTCGGCACCAGTACTTTATATAAGCACTAAGCGGGGGTATCCAACCAATCAAAACCCCCCATCCGGGGTCGTTAGAGGGTTGTTAAAGTACCTACTGGTGCCGAATCAGCACTTAAAGGGATACTCCGTACCCTAATTCAATACCCTGCATATCGCATGGCCTATAGGGTGGGTTCTAGTCTTCACCGCACATACTAATTAGGCAATACTCTGTACGCTAATCGAGGGACGGAATCCATCCTCCTGCAACATCCACACAACTAAACCAATCCAATCGATTGGAGATCTTAGTCGTTGCGATTCATCGCTACACTACCGGCCTCTAATAGCCAGATATTAGAGGCTCTCGTTATACTTACATGCGCATACATTGACACTCACTCCCGGTTCTCCGGCAATACTGCCGACGAGCACACTATACAACACAAACAAGCATGAATGAACTGTCAGGTTCAGCAGCAGCAGGCCAAGTTGCATCGGCCAAGAGGCCTCAACAAGCCAACGACGTCGATGGGTCCACCGCAACATCCAGACCGTGCCCCGTTTGCCTATCATCCATACATCTACCCACCTTGTATCAGTGTTGCAAGACACGACGGTAATTAGTGTTTCGCCGCGCGCCGATGATGAACCTAGGACTCCAGGGGAATCTCGCTTTGGCGCTCTGCCGAGAGAAACCCTCTGGTAACGTTCAAATCTGAGGCTGCCAACAAGACGGACAAGATGAAACGACAACCTATATATTGATACAGGTTACGTCAGCGAGGCTGACGTCTTGCAGGGTCTTCATAAGTTGCATTGTCATCATAGAGCCGAAGCTCTTGGTGTTACCACAAGCATAATCCTTAGAATTACGAAGTACATCCGGGGGGAAAGCCTGCCTTGCCTATGATGAATAGCGAGATGTTTGTATGCACCCTTTGGGGAGTTGCAATATCTCGATAAGACTGAGGCCGATCGAAAGCGCGGGGAAGATGCAAGGAACTCAAGACATCAAATTCGGGAGCCGAGCGGCTAGCGGACTGAGCAATACAGAATGGGCTACGTTTGTCTGCCCAAATGATCAAGGAAATGGAAAAGTGATGAGTGCGAAGTTTGACGAAGGGGACGAGAGGATGAAGAGTAGAATAGCTTGGAACAGAGGAGACACCTAGTCTGGCCAAGGGAATATGGCCTTGAGGTCTCTTGTTGGTTCCTCCCGGGACGTTTCTTCGTCGACTCCTCCCCGTTTCTATGCTCCTACTGATGTCTAGGAGAAACCGCAGCCAAGCAATATTCTCTGAGGGAAGGTAGCATTGCATCAACCATACTGCTTGAGCCAGAATTTCCAACAACTTTGACTTGAAATATGGAAAATGCAATGGATTATTTCAATACTACTTGACAGAATCCTGCCGGCGCACCCTCGTGGAGAATATGGTTAGCTCAGAGGCAACGCGATAGTCCAAGTTTGAAACCATTTGTCTACATTAAACGACACTACACCAACACTGAAGGATGCTGGTATGTTGGTTGCGGCTGCGGGTTCAAGTTACAATTCTACTTATAGGGGCTCTCTTTCTAAATTTCGGAAACCAGAGGGCTTGATTATACGGATGCGTCGAAGGTACATATGCATGTATGTAGGTAGGTCCGTGCTGGTTTTGTGCATGGGATCCCCGTAGCAGCTGGTATTTAGAAAATGGTATGAACAACAGGAAACGAAATGAGGTGTCCTTTAAAGCTTATTAACTAGTGACATGCTGTGTGAGGCGTCATCGGGACCTATCGAATGCTAACTTTAAAACCCGAAGTCATGAGTAACCAGGTGCACCCACGGTCAAAGTAACTACCATGTCTATTATCATGCTACCAGTAGGCACGGTAGGCAGGTAAGCAGGTAGGTACTGTGCGTACCGGAACAAGGCGTGGATCGTATATCCCGCGGTGTGTGCCGGATTGGTCTGGTTCCTTCCAAGGAACCCGTAGAACTCGGCGGTATTGCGTAGCACAAGTGAGGCAACTGTGAGCCTCTGATGGATTTTTCATGCGGCAAGGGTGTTGGTTAGGCCATGCGTGGAAATTGATGACACAGACAAGTTCATATCTATAAAGCGTTGATATAATCTGTCTAGTTATGTAGCTAATAAGAATTTTACACGTATTGTTCTGCTCTGCACTATTTATTTGTTGTTATCTATGGCAGACTTGATGCGGAGGCGCGAGATGAGACGAGACAAAAATTAGGAGGCGGCGTCTGACCGAGTTTGGCGTTTTACTTTATCGAGTTTGGGTTCACTGCTTCTGCCTTCCATTCCTGTGCCCATTCCTTTACCTTATCGATATCATAGCATTTTCTACGCGAGTTGAAACCAGTGACACCGCCGAGATTGAGGTTAACCGGCTCGAGGTTCATATCCGCATGACACATAAGAGACTGCCGAAGGTAATCGATACAGTGACGGATGTGTGAAGGTCTAATATCATGTGATCCATGGTGTGTGCCATTTCTAGCAGCCCAGTATCCACGCCGGATACCATCCTGCTCACAGGTCAGTCGCCACCCGCAAGAAGTTGAGCATTATAGCCTTACCAAACAGTGAAGTTGATGATATACGGACAATCCCATAGGATTCGGTGCAATCTTAGGATGACTAATGAAGCCTCTCCCGACTAGTTAATTCGTTGTTAGTAACCTAGAGTAAGTGTGAGACCCCATTACTCTTAAATATGAAATTCACACGTACCAGGGAAAATATTCTGCCACGCCGAATCAGATATGTTATTCGGCTCAATTGAGAACGATTTCTGATAGATAAATTCAGTATCAATCAGATCGCCTCTGGCTGCGTGACTGTTAGCCATCGAAGACATCGTTTCCAGGGCAAACCCCCGTCTTACTTTGCCAATATGAAGCAGATTCAGACATGCCTACGTGCCTTCCTAACAGGAACGAAGAGAAACTGAGGAGTAACGCAATGACCGTCCCCAGACAAATGAGCATACAATAGGAGAGCCGACGCTTTCGTCTCTCAATACTGCGATACAATTTCTCCGGACTGTGGCTATAGTCATCATTGTCCATCTGGCGTACTGCATTATAACGCACGTAGTCTGCCATAGATAGGAATATAGGAACTGTTTCAAGTATAGAACTAAGGCATATAAACGAAGATGGGACAAAAAGAGAAATACTGCTCATGTATAAGTGTTTTGGTCGGAAAATGATCATTTACAACACAAACTGATACTCGAAATGGATCAAAATGGTCTCCTTGCTACTCGTTGGGCTGCGAGTATCCCAGAACCAGGTCATAGTAGTAGCATTCAATAGTGATATGACGTTACACTAACGATGTAATAAGATCGATCAAATGAGACTCCAGAGAATGGGCACGTGAACGCCTCGCAGAGTTGTGATCGACTATCTTCTATGTCGGGTTCGTCTGCACATTGTGTAGTACACAAGCAATGCTACCGTGACATTCAAGAAAAGCTCCTTGCAGAAACTTGGCTACAGTTGTCGATTCTTCTGGTCATGTATGCATGCGGCTTGGGTGGTAATATAACCAGGCAGCTGTCATCGATACAACTCACGATATGCTACCAAAGCCATGCAAGATTATGTCGTCACTGAGACTTTTGCCAAAAGTGACAATCTTATGTTGCATTAGTACTAATAAATTTCAAGTGATAGCAAGCTGTGTTTGGTCTCCCATCTATAAATATCGCCATTTCTGCAAGTTCTGAGAAGGAGTCCGCGCACATCACCCCCTATCTCTGATTCTCTATCTTCTCAGCTCTTTGAAGTTGTGCTCTCAACTTTTGGCTCACCAACACGCCTTTGACACATAATATCACTACTTTGTCTTCAAAACCCTCAAGATGAAATACGCATCCGTCATCTTCGCCCTCTTTTCTGCCCATGCTCTAGGCGCTGCCATCAAGGCCACAACTCTTGAGAGAGGTAGGCTTAACTTGAACGTCGATTACAATATTACAATACAAGGTAAAATCTAACTCGCTCCTTTCAATACAGATGCGGCAAATGTGGCAGTGACTACACGCGATGACGCTACTGCGCCGGCTAGCGATGATGAGGCGGTTGTTTACGCTTGGGAGGTTGATGCGTAGGGTCCGGAATTATATGTGGTTCAACAGGGTGCAAGGGGTTACGTCCGACTTAGTGGTAGTTGAGGCCTGTGTGGATATCTATAACTGCGGCACGCTCACTTCTGCAGATATGTGTCATTCGTTCGTGATGATGTAACAATGCCCCCTAGATGAGGCAATAGTTGGCTAGGACGGTTTAAATCAATCACTGGGACTTCAACCGTTCTGATTATCATTCAGTATCTTTCATTTACCGCTTGGATCGAATGGGCAACGGATCTTCATGATTCTCTGATTTGTAACATATTATTGATGTGTAGCATTGATGCCGAAGCAGTAAGATTTCTATTCTCCCCAGACCGTTCGTGCCCATGGGTTTTGTTCTACCCAAAGAAACGTATTGAGGAAGATCTACGTTACTGAATCGCCGACCTATTATGTACGAATGATAATGCAACCGCAGTCTACATGCACTAGCGATCGTATCAACCTACCCGAACTCAGCCTACACGAACTGCTGTTCTAATATGGGGCGGTTACCATCAGTCGGTCATGTGCCCACTTCCTATTCGTAGGTAAACCTGATCATCGCAGAGACTTTCTAAGAAACTAGGTCTATGAAGCATTATTGGTGCCTTTGGGGTGGATCTGATCCTCAAATGATGCCAAGTATCAAGAAACATGCAGCAACAGGAAGAGTCATCAGGAACTTCTACCACCGCTAATCGTTCCCTAGCTTGTTACCATCTACCAAATAAGTATTATCTAGTGACGCATGGCGTTGCAATCGCACAATGCAGCAGTTTACGGCCGACCCACCGATAATCAGCAGAGGCAGGCTGAGCCGAAAGCCACTTGGCCCCCAAAGCTGGTGTTGGAGAAGGTTAGGTTAGTTTGCGTTCTGCCAAATTCCTAACCAGCGGCTGCCAAGAAATCACTTGATTCGTTAGGTGACTTATGCAACTCGATTGAAGTGCAGGAGGGCTAGTTGTAAAAGGGAAGTCGGGTGACTACCGCGCGTCCCCGCGCTCTCCTCAGCTGTCGTACAACTCGACATGCAGTGTAACAGTTCCATTATATGAGGGAGTATAAACGATCAAGCGTCCGACTTGACAACGATTTACTTTGGCCTCCACAAAGGGCGGGAAGTTCTGTGGTATAATGTTGCATTTTTCCACGAAACGCAGCTCTGCGCAGCGCCGCAGTCAATTCCAAATCACTGAAGAGTCGTTCTGCCCGCTTCTCCACAAGACATGGCAGGACTTACAAAAACTGTTTAAATGAATAAATAGACCTAAATTGAGAGACGAGTGTGTTTTATTTGATTTAGACCTATGAGTACTGATTCATAACCACACAGTATCATATCACTACTTTAGTTAATTGGTTTGATTGATCTACATTGGCTGGTTTTTGGTAAAAGATGAGCTGCTATATACAGCTGTATTAATTTAGATCAGTGTAGACTATCTTGCGAGGCTTTATTACCCTGAATTTGGGAGAATATACTAAGTAACCGTTGCTGTTCTACATCAACATGGATTTTGGAACGGATGGAACTTAAGATCGCTCACATTTCCCCTTGATACGTGTTAATATGTAGATCTGTTAGTGTGCTTAAGTATACTGCCAATGACACACCATGAAATAGTCTCGTTCACATACTGTTCAAGTAGATCGTTGGCCAGCTCATAGGGAACTAGTATTATCACTCAAGTTATGAAATTATAATTGCTTATTACGTGATTGTCATGACTTGTATACCTATTCTCAATAACAAAGAGTTGCGTTGATAAACCCCCCCAAAACATATGGATAGTAATTGCATGTCATCGACATAGCAAGCGGAGTATGTTAGGTTTTCGCAAAGCAAAAGAAGCGATCATGTTGATACCTCACCCAGATCATTGGCAAGCACAGTCCGATCCGAGAGATCCACGCGGCGAGACAACGCCCACTTCGATAGTCGATCCCAATTGGCACACTGATGCAGAGTTCTCGACTTTGTCGTCGGGCCGATAGCTCTTCCATCTGAAGAAATCAACCACTCAAAGGGCTGGACAGCAATATCTCCATGACACATGACTGATTGACGTAAAGTCTCTAGGCAATGTTCTGGACATCAAGTCAAAATCAGCACGTAATTATATGTGAGTTAACATCTGTTACAGCTCGATCCTAATATTAATTAACGTACGCGTATGACCAATCGACTCATCGAATGCATCCATTGTCTGGTTTGGGTAATAGTAGTCTTTGAAAATCCAACGCCGCAGTCGATTCTACTCGAAACGAATTAGAAAATTAAGTGCATGTCAGGTCTATGCTGCCTCTTAATGTAAAGATGCGGTACTCACAATGCAATGGAGCTCGTGAAATACCCATAGAGAGCCTAAGTAACCCGATCCATCGCTCAGAGCAAGTGAATCAAGACCAAGTTTGTTCATCTCATCGGAGTATATTCGAATATTGCTCCCTAACGGTGGAAAAGATGTGTCATTAATAGTTATATCGATCGCGACGTTATGAAGCCGCCAACCACAGTGTTTTGATATCATACCTGCGAGCAAGTCTGCCCATGCGGCATCCACGGATGCGCTTGGCGGTCCGACGAAGATACCCTTCTTAACCACCCCGTCAATAGCATCACGCTCAAACTCTAAAGAACTTTCCGCCGGGGCTAGGCATTATGCAGGGTAAGTTCAGAACTCCATGACGATACGCGTTGACCACACTCACAGTAGATCGAAGACTTGGGCAGTGTGCAATCTCGCGTCATTGAGCCGGAATACGCAACAAATATGAGAGTATATAATAGAAAAATGATCACATGGGTGACAATCGAATACGAATATCGCCAATATGTGAAGGGTCTCAACTTCGAAGCTGAAACGCCAAATGTTCGAAGGTCGCCGGCTGAGCCATCAAGCTCAGACTGTGGACTAAGTAATAGTTCACGAGGACCTGCCTCAGTACCGTCAATAAATGCGTGAGGGGCCATATTGTGAGATAACGGATTATATCTGTCTTGATAGCTGAAACAATACTAGTTCCTATTAATTCGCCGTCGCTGGGAGAAGTTGGCTGATTTCATAGGCCCGGTCGCATATTAAGTATATGCTTATATGCGTATGCAACATGTCGGGCAGTTGAGCTTCTTGGCAAGGTTGAATCAATCCGTTTTGAGCAGGCTCGGGCCGCTCAGCCCCTTGTAGAAAATGTGTTACACTGCATCTGCGCACTCGATGCAACATGGGGGTTGAAGACAAGCCCACATCGAGGGTCGCAAAGCGATGATGATGACGATGGAAGGAGATCAGTACCCTTGAAGTGCAAGACCCGCCACTTCGTATTTCGTAGTAAAAATAGCTAAAGAATTAAGATGGAGAAGAATTATGGGCTGAGACGCCTCTACTCTCATACGTGTTCATCCTTTTATACTTCGCCGCGGTCTTCATACCTTTTTCTCCGTATCATTACTTAAAGTCAAACCCAACTGATAAATCATTCTCTAGAGAACACTACCAATGGCGATACCCGGCAGCACTAATATCATCATCGTCTCCTCGGTCTTGACAGGCCTTGCGCTCATATTCGTGCTGCTGAGGCTTCGAGCCCGGAGAAAGCAGCACGTACCCTACCTCGCAGATGACTATTTAACCGTCCTCTCAATGGTAGGTGATGAGAAATACGTCATGATTGGTATTCATCTTCCTGATAAGAACAGGTCTTTTGTATTGGGCACTTTGTCGCCGTTATTCTCGGTCAGTCGCACAGGCACTCCTTTGCACCCTCATCCTATGTACTAACGAGGTAGTTTCTAGCCGCTGCTCGAGGACAGTTGGGTAATCACATCATGAGAAACTCGAATGGCGCCATTCAGTACGATGCTAAGAGTATGCTCATACTGACCGAGGAACGTTTACGCTCTTCTGCTCTGCTCGTACCTCGTATCTCCTGCTAACATTAGATCATCATCTCCTAGGATAGACCATCTGGTTAAGTGAGCTTCTGGGGGAATATCCCGCGCGCGTTGGCAAAACTCTCGGTCCTCTACTTCTACCGTCGGATTTTTCAAGGGAAGATATTCTCTATTGTTTCTCTAGTGCTCATAATCATCACATCTATTTGGGGTGCGTCATTCTTCTTCGCAACGCTATTTACCTGTTACCCCATTCATTACGCTTGGACCTCGACGAATGGTCAGCCTGAGTTCGAAGCTCATTGCTTCAACCCCGTCCCTTTGTTTTACGCAAACGCGGTCTCGAATATGATCTTGGACATCTTCATCCTTCTCATTCCTGGGTCGATGGTTTGGCCCTTAGTAATGCCGACGAAGCAAAAAATCGCCGTCATCGGCATTTTTGCTCTTGGTGGCTTGTACGTTCTCCTAATAGTCCCCATCGCTGTATTCAGATTTGGAGATATAGATATACTGACTCCATATCTAAGTGTTGTTGCAATAACAGCCATACGCGTGGTGGTATTCGTGCAGACTGGCCCGACAGTTCAAACAGATCCCGATATTACTTGTATGTATCTGAGAATTTTCTAACTCATCATTCTCTTCATTTTCTATTCAGCATTATATGTCCGGTTCACTAAGTAATACCTGCAGATAATCTCACAGGGGTCACTCTTTGGTCATATATCGAGGCGTGCGTATCGATCATTTGTGCTTGTCTTCCTACCCTCCAAATCATTTTCGTTGATTCCTCGCTCAAAAGAGAATTCCACCGACTCGCGACCAAGATTCCTATCTTTCCAAACGGCAAGAAATCCTTACTAGGTTCGCAAAGCAATCTCTCAGAACCTAGTATGCCATTACGTGACAAGAAAAGCATCTTATCTTTACCCAATGTCTTGCGATCTGGAGAACAAATCCGCCTTCACAGTATAGAAGTACCGGAAGTACCCGAAACACTAGAGAGAAATATCGTCATGCCGAGTACCAATGCTCACTCCACAGTATAAGAGTTTCTGAAAGCTGTATAATAGTATTGCGGGTGAATGATAATTATATATGGATAATTTAGATTCGCAGTTCTATGCCGGCTGATGAAGTCTTGAAATACATTATCTCACAGATGGCCACTATTTTCCAGCTCCACGTCATGAGTTTACTTCATAAGTGGTTCTACAGGGTGCAGGGGACCTACCGCACAACTTCTTCCTGCAACACTACATAATCGGGCAGAACACGGCTCGAATACGACGTAAATTCGTCTCTCCTACCGTCCTTTTCACACTATAGTTTGCGTTGTTTTTTTGAGTCTAGCCGGGCAGCTTCAAACTAGTTTTCAGGCTCCCTTTCGCACAAAGGATCTATAAACACAACTTCGCATCGAAAGCTCGCCGAAAAGGGCTCACGCTCCCCCTAATACAGGTATCTATACTACTCCGTGTGTGTGCCCTGTCATGTGCTGTAGATGCCCCTACTAGTAATCAGTCCCTTGGCAACCGTGGTACATCTCGGAAACACCGCCGCAGCCGTCGCATGGAATGGACACGCCATATGCGCACTTTTTGCAGTTTCCGCAGTGCCATTCGCGCCAGTCCATACACTCACGACAGACCGGGCAGTGCCATGTGTTTTCACTAGATTCCCATGCACCGGCGAGTTCAAGCTGGGAGCTTCTGTGCCGGCGCATTTGGAGCCCCCAATCCCAACCACCTCTTCCTCCCCTACAAAAAGAGAAGAACACCATGTCATTCCCGTCTTTGAGAAGACCCGTACGCAGAAGCTCCTGCTGCAGCTCGACCCTGCGCTTGTTAAGCAGCTGCTGATCGACAGTTGTGCTCATCGAGCTCTCCTCTAATTGATCCCATTCCTTCTGCCAAACCTCAATGCCACATGCATAATCTTCCAAGCATTTGCCTTCCATCTTGTCATACAAAAACTGAAACAGATTGTCGCGGGTAAGTTGCGCAAAGGCCGAGTCTGTCCACTTGTGTAGCTGCGTAGCAAAACACACAGATAGCCTGTGCGGCTGACCATCGGGGCTTTCTCCGAACAAGTCTTCTAAGGTCGTTGGGGTGATGCGGTTGCCACAGACACTTCCGCAGCCGCAGGACTCGTTGCAACCAACCCCTGCTTTGCTACAGGCACAATTATGGCAGCTCTTCGATTGCGGACTGCAACGACAACGGTTGGGGGGTGGTGCTCTCTCAAGCTCGATCCGGCCGACCTATTATAAGCTGCATAAGCGCACACACTCAAGTAGAAGGAACGGAAGAGGGAGAAAGAACGGAAGAGGGAGAAAGAACGGAAGAGGGAGAAAGAACGGAAGAGGGAGAAAGAACGGAAGAGGGAGAAAGAACGGAAGAGGGAGAAAGAACGGC